>PVJA010021245.1:0-35734 GCA_004027025.1 Myocastor coypus
CTCCTCCTCTTCCTCCTCCCCCTCTGAGGCACGATGTCCTGCGTGACTCAGTCATGTCCTTCTAGGTCCACCCTGAAGCCTCCACACCCTCAAACATTAGCACTCTGAGAAGTGAGCTTCAACTCTCGAGCCCTGGGTGTGCTCCTGCATGGTATTCGGGCCACTGCAGTGAGGTCTGGTTACGTGGGCTGAGCGGGCTCCATTATATGCTTCTGGTCTCTTACGTCTGCGGAAGAGAACCGTGAGTATTGTTATACATTGCAACCGTAAGGGTACTTGAATTAAAGGGCAAATGAAAGCGGGCTTAGGTCATAGTTGGTATTTTTCTTGTCTAGGTACTTTCTTCTCTTTCCAATTTAAGCTATTATTTCCAGGAAAAAAAAAAAAAGATATTTCCATGAAATAAAAATCTGTTCTCAGCTCTGACTTTTGTATGGATGTGATTTACTAAGGACTGCTGAGACAGCACAAAATTCAGTAGATTGAAAAATAAATGTCCCGTATTCCTCTTCCTTTCAGGCGGACTGCCTACCTGTGTAGTGCCGAGTATCATCACGCGGATGGGGTAAGCAGGACCCCGGTTGTGTCGCACCAGATGGCTCATTTGATTTACTGTCATGGGTTGGGTGGCTGGAGACACAGGTAGTTTGAAAGCAAGATCGGTCGCTTCGTAAGTGTGTGGTCCTCTCTTGTGTTAGCTTCCTACGGTCGCAGTGACTAACTTTAACAAGCTTAGTGACCTGATACAACACAGACTGACTGTTGTACTATTAGGCAGAACAGAACCCCTAAAAGGAAGCTGCCAGCCTGTGTTGCTGCTGCAGGATGCAACTGGACAATCCGTTGACCCCGCTTTTCCGCCTCCTGATGACCGCGAGCTTTCCTTGGCTCTTGGCCCCTTCTCCCAGCTGCTGAGCCGGCCGTGGGCGGGTGGGTCCTTCTCGGGCTTTATCTCTTGCATGTTCCTCCTCCGCAGTCCGATTGTGCTCCGTGGCGCTCTTCTAAGGCTGGCTCCATCTGGCCCAGGTGCTTTTCTAACCTGATGCCTTCGCCCTGAGATTCTTCCCCAGTCAGACCTGCAAAAAGGTAACATCCCGTATGCATAGATCCGGGAAGTTGACTGGCAAAATCTTTTGTCACCCATTGCACCCTGCACCAGGAAAACAGGAATGGAGCTGTTGTGCTAATGAAATAAGATAAAGAATGTAAAGCGCTTGGTGTGTGGGATGTACACAAGACAGTTTTATCACGTTAGGTAGAATTAGTGTTAGTGCATTTATTTGGAGATTAAATATGCATTTGGCTGTCAAGTTGACAAGGGGTGAGGCCGGTGGTTAGGCTTACATGTGAACTTGGTTGGCTTGGGAACCATCAAAGAGAACGGCAAAGCCCACTTCTCAGTGTGTATGGCTGGGTCGTGGAAAGATAGGCCGGTTCCCAGCCTCGCCGCTAGGCGCTGCTCCCCCGCCCTCCTCTCCGGTCGCGGTGAACTGAGCGTCTTTGTATCACCAGTGCTTCTGCCTTGGAGACCAGTGACCGGCTCTGAACCCGCTGAAGCCACCCGCCCAAGGGCCCTCTCTTCCTTGCAGCTGTAGGTCTCAGGCCTTGTGTCCCAGCAGCCAGAAACCTGCCTGGCTCACTCGGCTTGCCAGATCCGGTCCCACTGGCTCGATTATGGCTTTTGATTGTTGTTTCTTTCAAATGTTATCAGGTTCAGATTTTGCTTTCTTTCTCCTCGTTGTTTTGGATCATGCTGAAAATTTAAATCCTCTGACTTCATGCCAAACAGCATATCCCTTATGTTAAATTCATTCAGTGAATACGCGAGTGCATGAAGCATGCATAATTAGTCTTACTAAAGCCCTGAAAGTTAGCTGTCTAAGCTTCTAGTTAACATGGCATGTGACAGCCATATTGTAAATTCAAACTGAGCTGTGTGTGCTGTGCTGGGATTAAATGCAAATCCATGTGTAATCCTCCAGCGTGGACTGTGTGCGCCGACAAAGGAGCCTCAGTCGCGGCAGCAGACAGCTATCTTTGGTACAGAAGTGTGAATGCTTGAAATACAAATATTCATATGTTTAATTCTAGTAAGAAGCCTTGTATTTGTTAGGAATCTATTTCTCTGATACACAAACACACACACGCACACACACACATGTACACACATGTTTATACACGTAGGCAGATTGCTTGGGTTCAAATACTGGGCCTTCTATTTGCTAGGTTATTATTATTAGTATTGTTTCTTCATTATGACCGGCTCAGCCTGCCCTGGGCGTGGAGCTGGCACAGCAGGTGGTGCCAGAGATCGAACTGTGGTCCCTGCAGTTGCCTAAGCTTGCCTAAGCAGGTGCTTTAGACTGCTGAACCACCTCACTGGCCCCTGCTAAGTTATTTATCCTCTTTATCTTCCTGTTTCTTGTATATAGACAGTATAAATCATAAGCACCTCATAGGGTAGTCAAGGCTCAGGCTCCAAAATGGATTAAAAGCTCTTGTATAAGTGAAACCATTGGGCTAGTGCTTGGCAGACCTAAGGGCTGTGTTGCTATTCACCGCTAGTACTGCGATCCATTTCTTGGGTGACATTTCAACTTGTCACACTGGCTGAAATGTTACCCACATGTTAAGTGATAGATTTAGGCCAGCAAGCTCTGAGCGTGCATTCTAGTGTCCCAAGGTTTATCTGAGGTGCAGGAGGAAGCCTTGCTGTATTCTCAGCACATAGATATGTGAGTTTTCTAGCTGCATTCAATCTAATCTCAAAGGGAACAAAATAGACAAGTTCCCTAATGACAGGTCGTTACATCTACTTGTATACATTTCCCTAAAATGATGGCCAGGTAAGCGGGATGTGGTGGCACAGGCCTGTAATCCCAGCACTTGGGAGGCTGAGGCAGGGGGATCCCTGCAAGTTCAAGACCAGCCTGGGCTACAAAACTGAGCTCAAGTCCAGCTTGAACTGCATAGTGAGACCCTGTCTCAGATAAATAAATAAATAAATAAATAAATAAATAAATAAATAAATAAATAAATAAAATGATGGCCAGGTAATCATTGGTAATGGCCTCTGGGAAACATCTGTGACCCTTCAGGCTTCTAGCTGAAGGAGGAGGAGTGCTGGTGCAGAGCGATGCACGCGCTCATTCGTCCTGGTCCCTCTGCACCGTGCTGGCGACCTGCTCCTCCCACGGTGGTGCAGAAAGCTTGCCCTGGTCAGGTGGATGAGACCCTGGGCATTCTGTACTGAAGTGAGCTGGCTCCATGCTTAGTACTTTATGGAGCCTGACGCATTATGCTAAAGTGGTTGGAACTGTCCACATGGCATAAAACAATGCCAAACAATGAACAAAAGATTCATTCTGCTACTCTTACATTTCTTTATTCCTCATTTTCTGCCTGGGCTAGGCTTTTGAAATGTGAAGTGTGGGGAGTGGTTTCCAAAGGTCATCTGCAGGAGGTGTACTGCAGAGACGATGTCTCTGGGGCAGCTGGGCAGATGTTTGTCCACACCCTTTGGTTCCAGGATCCTGAGTGAGTGTGACTGCGGTTCTGTCCTCCAAGCCCATTGCTTGAAGATGTGAGGACAGCACTGGGGATATAGCTCAGTGGCACAGTGCTTGCCTGGCAAATGCAAGGTCCTGAGTTCAATTCTTGGTACCAGCTTCCCCTCAAAAAAAAAAATAAAATAAATAAATAAAAATAAAAATAAATAAATAAATAAATAAATAAATAAATAATAGTAAAGATGTAAGGACAAGGTTCTAGAGAGATGAAATCACTCGGCCATTGTTTCAACAGTTCTTAGGGACAGAAGCTCTGAGAACACTGATATCCCGTTCTTTTCACAATGTTAGTTGTCATTTTTTGTTTCTAACGTTCACGGACTTTTAGAAGTACAAAGAATCCCTGTATCCACATTGCTCTTTAATCCCACATCCAGACTATAATTCTGTAAACATACCGACTTAAATACGATTGCAGCTTTCTACTAAGCTCTGGGCTTCTCTTCAGTTTTCTTGCCAGCAAATCTTTCATAACATGATTTTTCTCAAGGGTTCATGAAGGAGGTGATTTTAGGAGCCAATTGACACAGGTCCAGAGCCCCGAGGCCATCAGTTAATATCCGTATATATTTACACATTTTATGCTTTTATGAAAATGAGTGTTTCAAGCACAACTCAAGTATCAATTTTTCCCTGACCTCATACAGAGGGAGAAAATAAATCATTGCAAAAATTCAACAGAGTGGGAAAAGGCTCACAGAGAGACTCACGGACGGCCCATGCATCCTGCACCCACCGTCACCTGAGGTATGGGATGGTGGGGGGGGCGGACACAGGACATTCCTGCTGCAGAAAGGGTTGTGTTTCACGGCCTGTGATCCTGCGAGGGTGGTCATAGCTGAGAGTTGTGGACCTGTCCTCTGTGAAGCTCTGTTGGGCAGGCACACGGGAGGCAGTGGCCTGTGCTACGGCAGCCCTACAGGGGTAGTGACGGGTCTGAAAAATCTGTGAGTGAAAAGAGACCTAGGAGTCGAGCCAGGGAAGAAGCGGAGAGCCACGGTTAAATCATGGGGGTGTCTGAGTACAAAGACAGGCAAGAAAGGGCTCGTGCTTCCTGGAGAGCCACAGGCTGTCTGGGTCACCTACTCCATAGGGTTCTTAAGGCTGTGAGTATTTCGTACCTTTTCTGTGTTGTGGGCACTATTCTAGAACAATCTGCACCATGATGGATTGTTAGAATATATATACTAACTTTACTCAGTTGCATTTTTGTGAGGATAGGGATGGACAATACCAGCAAGCGTAAGGACCTGGGTTCGATTCCCGGTACCACATGATGACGGGCCCCGGCCCTGAGCATGCTGAGCCAGCTACCATAATCAGGTGTGGTGGTGCGCACCTATAAACCCAACGCTGGGGAGACTGCAAACCGGAGGATCACTAGGAGTCCAAGCTGGGTAGTGAGACCCTGTACCAAATGCATAAATGAATATAGAAATCAATGATTAAAAATAAGAAAATAAAATTCAAACAATGACAAATAAGATAATTATATATTAGATGAATTGGTAATGATAGGAAGTCTTTGGATGCAAATGTAAATCTTGGTAGGGGAGTGGAAAGAACTTAGGGTCATACGAAAGCTGGAAAATTAAGGTTGAATATACACCATAGGCCTCAATAAAGAAGATTCTAGAGCAAACACTTGAAGGCGATGACTCAGTTAGTTTTTAGATACCCAATAGATGATGCCCATGGTTCCAGTGAACTTTGGGGCTTGCTCTGCAGGTTGGGTAAATGGGAGGCCAGTTGGAAGGAGCGTATGTGGTGCCACTTTGCAAGGGGCGCTAAGGTAGCTCTGATGCACATGTCAGGATAAGTAACGCAGGCAAAGGAAAGAAATTCTTTAAAAAGGTGTTTGAAATATAGGTAAGACCAGCTGCAGGAAACATGTCACGTCTCTTAGTCACTGGAGAGCGACGGATGCTAAACTTCTAAGAAGGACGGGTTCCACTATTTGTAGGTTTTTGTTTGTGGATTGTTTCTCTCACCTCGCTGAATTTGGATAATTTATGATAGAATAGCACACAAATATACTCAAGTGTTTTTTTTTTTTGTTTGTTTTTTTGTTTTTTTGTTTTTTTGTTTTTTTTTTGTGGGACCAGGGTTCGAACTCACGACCTTGCACTTGCCCAGCAGGCACTTGTGCCTCGGAGCTATCTCCCCAGCCCCGTATACTCAAGTGTTTAATGAAGATTTAAGAAAATGCCAGGTGGCAGTAATAATTAAAGATGCATATAGTAAAACCATGGAAATTATTTCCACTTACAAACTGACAAAAATAAGACAAAATATTGTCATTGCTGGAGGAAGTGAAACTTTCTAGGAAGTGATTAAATAGTCCTTATCGGTACCTTGAAGATGTGTGTGCCCTTTGGTTAACTGCGCTTGTGGAGAGATATCCATGAGAAAGAATTAAGAGTGGGCATGGAGTTTCATTCAGTAAGTGCCTCATGATGACCGTGGTTATGACTCTGGCCAGTGGGAAGACCCTAAGTGGTCTGCAGTAGGCAACCTGGAACAAACCCCCATGTGACAGAATAATACACAGGGCAAAATCCATTTGCTTATAAAATCAGCCCCTAAATTTACTTTGTTTATAATGCAAATTTACATTTCTTTTGCTTGATTAAATAAATTTATCTATGTAAAAAATTACAATGGTTTTCAGTTTTATGTGTATTTCAAGTTCAAATCTATGGAACCATCTTAAGTATGAAGATATTCAATGTTGCTATCAATTTCAAAGTTTCCCTCTTGATTTTAGCAGTCAAGCCCTACACCTGCACTTGAATATAATGGATATCAGGAAACTATTGATTTGTTTCTAGTCATTACCAGTGATGATTCTTTTCCTCTGTAATTTCACAATACTGGAATGTAGTGAAACCCTGTTTGGCGAGCATAATTCTTTTCAGAAGCATGCTTGCAATCCAAAGCACTTGTAGATCAAAGCGAATTTCCCATAAGAAATAGTTAAAACTAAGACGATTCTTTCTATGAGCCAAGAATATTCACACAAAATGATCACAGTATTATAATAGGATACAAACTGATAAATACAATAAAATATAAAAAAATAGATTAATTTGCACTTACCTTTAAAAGCTTTGTGGCTGTAATGACGAAGATGAGGGAGAGGAGGCGGCTGTGGAGGAAGGCTTCCAGGCCCATGGAATCTTCCCGTGGTGCAACTTTCCCAAGGAACCAAAGGCGCTTGCTTTGCCTCCTTTTGAGGATTTTGCTGAAATGTGATACTGTACTGTTGTTAAATAGATTCACGCTTGTACTACTACAGCCTTATTTGGGTGGCACTTTTCTAAAGTATTTGTACTGTTTCCCACATTTTACACACACACACACACACACACACACACACACACACACACACACACACGGAAAGATCTCACTGGCTCATTTATCATCACAAAGCCTATAAAAAAATAACTTGTCACACATGTAAAAACAAGACCTTTAGTATCACATAACGCTTATATTACAAAGCAACATTTGTCTTTCAAGTTAAATTCATTAGAAATGTTTGCTCATCTTCTAGAACACTAAAAAAAGCCTGCTCACAATCTAGGGCCTTACTGTATCTTGCTTCTGGCTTCTTCCATTTGCATGATGTTTCTAACTTCAACCAAGTCATTGAATGTATTACTAATTCACTTCTTTAGATGTTTTTGCAATATCTACTGTCCAGATATCCTAGAATTTATTTAATTACATGTATTATGTATTCATGCTATTTCCAGTTATTGGCTATTATGAATAAATCCTTAAACATTTGCTTAGATGTCTTCATAGGAACATATGTCTTCATTTCTTTTGAGTAAATACTTGTGAGGTCACTGCTGTATTGCAGCAAAACTGAAGCCCCAAGAGGAAGCCCCAGCGGAAGCCAGGAGGCAGCGAGCAGCTTTATTTGACGTCAGCAATCCTGGTTGGAGTCACCCCCAAAAAAGCAGGGTAGCAAGCGTCTGTGGGCCAGCACCTTCATCTGAGGCTCAAGCAGGCCTACAAAGGCAGAGTAGGACAGCCCGGTAGTCCTTCTGACGAGCCAGCAGGGCGAGATCATGGGCTTCAGGGACAGATTCCTGGCCCTGAGTTGCATGACCGGATTAATACCCACAAGCTTGGTACAGTCGGGCACCACGAGTATTCAGTTTCGCTCTCACAGAGGCTGCTGAGGGCCGGGGAGCAGCTGTGAAGAGAACAAAATTATAAAATGCTCTGTCTTAGTGCGGTTTCCCTTTCAGGTGAGTTGTGCAGGAATGGTCTCTTAGTCTATAGAAAGAGGCAGGCAACTTTGGCACATTTATACCAGCAGAGTGTTAGACTCCCGGTTCCTTCATATCCTCACCAATATGTCCACTCTTTTAGCATTAGCCAGAGTGTAAAGTGGAACCTCACCTGCCTGTAATTTATGTTTGTCCATATTTTAAAATATATTTTCATGTGTTCCTTGGGCCCCAAATAGAAAAATGTGATTCACCATTTTAAATTTTTCATAAAAATTATTTGTTTCTCTACATTTTTAAAAGAGAATACAAAATAGTAATAAAAGGAGTTAGAAATGGTGTATACAGAATTTCAGTAAACAAAGTAACGTGAATCCGACAGTACCTGTTGTGCTGCACAGTGTTGTCTTGAATTTAGTCGCTCAGATTACCAGACATATGCAGAATTGGAAAACAAAAGAAAAAAGGAATTAGCAATTGAGAAGAAAGGAGAAGAAAAGAAGAAGAAAAAGACCTAGGCATTAACTGTCCCTTCCCATAGACCAGAAGAAAGCTGCAGGACAATTATGAAGCCGCCCTGCGTACGTACACAGCTAGAACTTCACCCGCTCCTCTCCTGTGCTTCTGCTCCGGTCAGTAATTCCTTCCTTTGGAACAGATCAATGCTTTTTTCACGGTATCTATTATAGACTTCATATTTTATTTACTCCTACAGGTCCTTACACTGGGGAGGCAATACAATATTTACACATGTGGCTCTGATTTATTTCTCTTAAGAGTATAGTCAATAGTTGCACCCACTTGCCAATAAAGCCGCAAATTCATCCTTTTTTATTGATGTAGCTTTTTGTGAAATGCCTTTTTAAATATGCCTATTTCTTCCAGCTGAACTGTTTGTCCTTTTATTTTTGACTCAAGAATTCTGACCTTATTGTGAGTACCAGTTTTGTGTCTGACGCATGTATTATGCACATATTCTTTCAGTTATAACTTGGCCGTTTTATTGTCAACTGTATCTATCAAAATGTAGCCGCATTTCTTTGGAGGAAACCTAATTTATCAAATTTTACTCTTCTTGTTTACGTTTCTTCTTCTAAGAAATCTTTGCCTATGTCAGTGACATGAAACTTTTTTCTATTTGTTTAGAAATGTTATCATTTGAAGGTTTTATATTTAAACGTAGAATCTATTCCAAATTAATTTTCATGTATGATGCAGAATTTGAGTTTTATTTTTATTTATAGTAAAAACTAGTTTTTCCAGGAGCATCTCTGGAAAAGACTACTCTATTTTCATTGGCTTACTTTAGTCCTTTCATCAAAAGTTAATTTACTAAATACTTGAGCTGTACACCAGCATGATACCATCCTGATTAGAATAGTTTTAGGATTTTTAAAATCAGATATTGTGAAGTCCTCCAGCCTGTCCTGTCTGTTGAACTTCACTTATGTTGTCTCTCGCATTTCTGTGATTATATGTGGTGGTCAGAGCGACAGTACATTCACTCGGTTTTCTCTGACTCAATCTCCCATTAAAACTTTCCTTAAGTACCCTATGTACATCTTTTGACCACAGACAGCCTTTCCTACGTGCCAAGTACATAACTGATTGCTTTCTCCAGCTCATTCTTGTAACTGCTTTTAAAGTGTAGAAGATGCTTCCCTTTCTATATTGGTAGCTGAAAAGTAGCTACCAATGAGTCACAATTATGCATGCTTATTAAATCATTTAAAATTTTAATTTTTTATCACGAGGGAAATATTAGCATGAGTAAATATTACTGTTATGGTTTCTAGTTGTCCCTCCAAAACCTCATGCAGTCATGGGGCAGGGACTTCTATATGTTGACACTTGACTCATGAGTCACTGGGATTAGGTGATTTAGTACTGATCTAGAGTTTGAGACTTGATCCATGATCCCTGGGATTATGTGTTTTAATACTGATGTGATTATCAGTCTGAATACGGCTGGGGCTATGGGTGTGGTCTAGGGCACTAAGGCAGAGAGCCTGATTGGAATATGAAGAGCGACAGACAGACTCAAGCTGTTATTATTGCTCTCTGCTCCTCCGATTGGTCGATTACCTCTGTTGCAATCGTTGCTGTTCTGCCACCATGAACTGGATGCTCTCTGCCTTGTTCCACTCAGCCGTGGGCCAGCTGAATATGGACTGAAACCTCCAGTAACTGTGAGCTACATAAACATTTCCTTCCTTCATTTTGAATATTGGGTATTTGTCACAACAATGAGTAAAGAGTAAGTAAGACAATTACACAATGACTTATTTTTTAATTCCAGGAAAACACAAATTTCACTGGTATGTCCATGTAATTAAAAGACAATGACTTATTTTTATATAAAGAAGAACATAATTTAATTTCCTAAAAGGTACAGATAATTCCAGATCATTCTGAATAGTACATTAGCTCTGAGTTAAAAAATAACATTAGCATGTTCAAGAATTTGGTCATTCTGGAAGTTTTCATTGCTTTAGATGTACCACAGAGCAGGCATAATAATGACAAGGTGAAATGGAGGCAAGAATCTGCTCAGGATTTAAATTGTGTCACAGAGAAATAAAAGAGAAATTTAAGACAAGAACCTCACATGCACAGCCAGGTTCTCGGCTCATTCTGGAAAGGAAAGAGGGTGGGAGAGGGGTCAGCGGTGCAGTGCTGTTCTCATAGTGACAGCCTTAGAGACTGTCTTGTCTAACTCTCCGTACTTCAACTTAACAGCAAAGTGGATTCCAACCATGAACTGCTATGTACTGCAAATCCAATGTATTTAAAACTGTTCCCAGCATTCAGGCTGAAAAATTCAATTTGTACATATGACACGATGGCGACAGTTGTTTCAGTCACAGAGTAGAATGGTGACCACATGCCCACGTAGCCGGTGGGACCACGAGTCCAGCTGATCTGTGCCGAGATGCCTTCTTCCTCATCTGGACCCAGCTGCAGGACACCATACAATCAGGCAACATCCCAGCCTTCCTAGGGGCTGGGGAGTGGGGACGTGGGCCTGGCTGGGGGGCGGGGCACCTGGTCCTTCTTGTGGTCCTCCTAAGCTCTTCCTTTCACACTTTCTGTGTCTGTGCACCATGCCACGAACAGCTGTCCTCACCATGCCTTGTCACCACGAAATCCTACCTTGGTGTCAGCTGACTAAAACAGAAGGCTAAATGAAAGCTCTCCTCCCTTATGCTTTGGGTGTTGGATATTTCTTGAGTATCAGTGACCAAGTTGTCTCCCAGATGTGATTCATTCGAGAACCTGGTTACAAAAACACAGCAAGGATCACAGGAACCCGAGAAGCAGACCCTGGGAATCAGTTTGGCCCTGACCGCTATCACCCAGCCTTCTCTCCCCGACCCCTCCCCTGACCCCTCTCCTCTTGTCTAGTAGAGCCCCGGCTTCCTACACATCAACTTTCCCCCGTAGATTCCACATGTGACATAAAACATGACACACGGCGTTCTGAGTCTGGATTATTTCATGTAGCCTGATGATATGTAGCCTTATCCACTTGCCTGCGAACGGCACAGATCCCTTCCTCCTTAACGCCCCAGGGCACGCATATGCATTGCGTTTTCTTTATGCGTTCACTTGCTAGGAATAAAATGCTAGGCTGGCTCCAAAGCTTTGCTAGTGTGAGCTGTGCTGCACTGAGCACGACCCTGTCTTTCTGATTTTTTTTTTTTTTTCATTTGTGTATTTGGTACAAGGTCTCAGTAGGCAGCTCCAATGCAGTGATCCTCTTCTTTTCAGCCTCCCCAGTGCTGGGATTATAGGTGTGTGCCAGCGCACTTGGACTCGGTGACTGGCTTAGCATGCCCTGGGGGCAGGGCTGGCATGGCACGTGGGACCAAGGATCAAATCCTGGTCCCTGCGCTTGCCCAGGCAGGCCCTTAGTCCACTGAGCTATCTCGTTGGCCCTGATGCTCTGCTTTTGGTGTGCTGCACTGCGCATGACCCTATCTTTTTGGTGTGTTGGTTGGAATTCCTTTTTCTGTTTCCCAGGAGTGGCACGGTAACTTTGCTTTAATTTGGGGGGAAATTTCCACAGCGGTTGTATTTGTATCCCCACCAACAGTGTAGAAGGGTTCCTCTCCCCCACAGCTCTCAACATTTATTATATTTTGTGTTCAGGATGGGTGAGACAGAGGCTTGCTATGGTTCTGATCCACATGTCCTGAGAGCTTGTGTGCACCTGTTGGCTATTCATATCTTTCTGAGGTGTGTTTGCTCAGTTACACCCCAGTCTCTACATCTTTTACAGGCCCTGGGTGCCAGACTCCTGTCGGAGGAGTAGCTGGCCGAGATTCCCTTCCAAGCTATAAGCTGTCTTTACTGTTAATTAGTTTCCTTGCTTTGCGGAGGCTTTTAGTTTGATGAAATTCCACTTGTCAGTTACATTCCTTTATTTAAAAAGATGCATTTGCCCAAGCTTGCAGTTCACGGCCAGGGATCAGTACATCATTGCAGGGACGCGCCTAGCCTTTCCGCTCCTTCCCTGTTTGCATCTCTTCATCCTCTTCCCATTTGCAAAGGATTCTGACTGGCACCTGCCAACCTGTGAAGTGCCTGGGTCCCCGAGTTTCTGGGTAGCACTGGCCCCACGTAGAGTTGGTAAGCCAGTGTTGCAGGTTAAGGCTTTGGACATAAGCAGCATGACCTTCGGGTCACTTTGCAGTGCAGTACTCTGAGTTATGGTCAAGCAGAGGGTATGGGCTTGTGCACATGGACGAAGGCACTTGGGCCAGTGAGTCCTGCCCCACAGTATGTGTTGAATGTCCCAGTGAGTAATGAATTGACCCGGCCACTGAGGTATGAAATGAGAAACTTGGGCTGGGGAGATAGCTCAGTGGCCTAAGTGCTTGCCTGGCAAGTGCAAGGCCCGGGCTTTGATCCCTGGTACCGCATGCTATGTCTGCCCCGAGTGCTCAGCAGACACCGAAACTGGGGCATGCCTGTAATCCCAGCTCTGTGGAGGCTGACACAGGAGCATCAGGGTCAGCCTGAGCTGTGTAGAGACACCCAGTACCATATAAATAAATGAATAAATAAATAATTTAAAAATAAATAAATATGAAAAAATAAATAAAACAAGAAGCTTGAAGATGCAATTTGCTGCTACGCTAGCATTAAAGGCAACAATGGCAGAAATCGTAAGAGAAGGCGCTGACGCTGAACATTTCTTTGTATGTTTATTTGTCATTGGCATTTCTTCATCTGAGAAGCATATGCTCGTCTCAGATGGTGATTTTTGGATTTGGTCTTTGAATTCAGGAGGCCTGAATTTCTAAAAAATTATTTATATATTAATAGAAGTCCTTTGTCTGAGGGACAGTTGGCTTAAATTTTCCCAGATCATGGGTTTTCTTTTTTACTTTCTTGGTAATTGCTTTTGACATGCAGAAACTTTTCAAAGAGATGAGATTCCAGTTATTGATCCTTTGAAGTACTTCCCATGCCTTTTGGTTTTTGCTCATGAACTCTCTTCCTGTGTCTTCAAGATTTCTACCTACTTTCTCCTCCAGTACACTTAGTGTTTCTGTTTTAATATTTAAATATGTGATCCATTTTAACTTTAGTTCAGCGCATGGGGATGGACAGGGGTCAACTTTTAGGGCGCCGCACGTGGAAAACCAGTTTTTCCAGCACCATTTATTAAAGAGGCTATGTCTTTCTTCTAGTGAACATGTTCTGCCCCAAAGCAACAAGTGGGGTGAAGAAAGGGAGAAACAGAGGAGAGAAGGAAGGGGAAAGAAACGTATGTATACTCACCAGCTCAGCTAACTGCACTGCTGATTTCTGCTGGTCTATTGGGAGGAACAGTTAATGCTTAGTTTTTTCTCTCCTCTTTAATCCTTTATAATTTTTGACCCATTCTGCATGCCCATATCTGGTAATCCGAACAACTGATTTGGAGACGACTCTATGCAGCTTAACAGCCATTGTTGAATTCCTGCAGGCGCTTTGGACCACTGAACCATCCTGCCATTGCTGAATTCCTATCATTTTGCTTAGTGAAATTTTATATCGCTTCTACTTTCAAAACTCTCCTTAAAAATAAAAAGGAGAGGGCACTAACAGTGCACCCATTTACTACTGGAAGAGGCTATGTGGTTTTGTCACTGTGTGGTTTACGCCTTCAGAGCCTTGCTGCTTTGACGCAGAGCACCAGTGTGGTTCTGCAGTTCGACCGGCGCTATTTTTTCTTGTGCTTACATTTTGTTGGTTATTTTGTGACTCTGTCATTTTGCAAAACCATGTATGTAACAGCAATTTGCTCATAAATTAAATTGTTCCCTGTCTGAGCTGGGGATGGTGGCACACACCTGTACTCCCATGGCCTGGGAGGCCGAGGTGGGAGGAGCAGCTAGAGTCTGAGGCAAGTCTGGGCTGCGCAGTGCGTTCAAGGCCAGTCTGAAGTAAGCAGCAGGAACCTAACTCAACAAATAAAGATAAAACATGGGGGCTGGAGACATAGCTTGGTGGTCTAAGTCCCTGCCTGGCGAGCACACGGATCTAGCTTCCATCCCCAGTACTGCAGGCTGTGCTGGCTCCGGAACCCCAGGAGTGGTGGCAAGCACCTGCAACCCCGGTGCTGGGGAGGCTGAGATGGGAGAAACGCAGCGAGTCCAAGCCGCGCAGAGAGGGCCTGTGCCAAATAAATAAATAAATAAATAAATATTTAAAAATGTATTTAAGTAGTGTGTCCTCTGTGGGAAGAACAGGGTGTGTTAGTGAGATTTTTATTCCTTGGTCTATATGTTTATCATCTTACTCTGAAAAACTGAAAGTTACAGGTCGTGATGGCTCAGCCGAGCAGTTGGCAGCGCACATCGGAGCTCTGCGGATGCGCTTCTGAGCTACTCTGTTCTTATTCTTATTTAAAGTATTGCTACATTTTAGAAGAAACTTTTTCTCAGCTTGCTCCCCCTCCTGTGCTGGGCCTCAGAGGGCGTCATGAAGCTCCCTGCACTGGAGCTACGTTGTGCTGAATATGGACGGCATTTCTCGCGAGCCCTTCCACTGATCCACCATGCTGGTGTGCACAGCAAATCCTTTGCTGTCTGACCTGTAAAGTGGGAAACACTCAGCACTCTGAGGGCCCAACACACACCTCCCTCGCGCCCAAGGAGCGTGCTTCCTGCGTCCTTCTCCTCAGCTCTGCTTCTGAACCCCAGCGCAGGCCTTGGGCTGCCCTTTCCTGCCCCGGCCCTGTTTGCGTCTCTGCCTCCTACACCACCCACTTAAGCCATGTGCATCCGTAACCAGCACACAGGGTCTACACCCCGAGCTCAACAATACGTGTGGGTGAATTTTCACACTTCATTTTGGGAGCTCGTAATCCTGCGGTGCCTAATGAGGGTACGTTTTATAATCCCTGCCTTGATCACCACACATGTCCGTAGCAGACCTACCTTCTCATCGTCTCCTGAGCTGCTCCTAAAATCTCTGGATTTGGGCTCTATTCTTAGCTCAGACAACTGCTACCTGTATTAGTAGCCTGGCCTAGAGCTACAGGTCTAGCAGCAGTCAGAGGAAAAGGTGATCTAGCGCATTGCCATTTAAAAACACATGTGACTTATCAGGGTTTCACTGTATCTCAGAAATTCAACCAAAATCTTCCACCAGCAGTTTACAGGCCTCACTGCACGTACTGCAGTGCCCCGGTGACATTTGGAATCTGCTCTCTAATTACAAGCAGATGTGAAGATTGTAATACCATGGTTGATAATGTAAGTAATGTGGCAGATAACCCAGAGAACTGTAGCTCATTTTCTAAGATAGGACAAAGGCAAAGCAAATCTCCCCAGAGGAAGCCCTCTACTCGAATGTGGCGATGCTCGGCCAAGGCATATTCCTCACTTAGCGCAGCATGCAGACCTTGGCTTTAGTGCTTTGTCTTTCTGGTTGTTCCTAGCCAGAAACCAGAAATAAGAAACCACTACTGCGTTCTGGTGGGAATGGGCGTCGAGTCCACAAAGCTGTACTTCAAAGCGTTTGAACAGGTTGGAAAATAGAAGGTGACAGAACTGCAGGGGGCACGAAAAGGGAAGATGCTTGCTTCCAAGGTCCACCCGCGGCATCTAAGTGGTCTCGCTCTGGAGGAGAACTGTGTGAGGGACACGAAGGGCACGCCTGGCAGTGGCTTCAGGCCGGGCTGGCTTGGAAGCTGAGCACAGAATGGCGAAGGTCTCGCTTCTGACAGCTTTGCTAACTGCAGTCTCCATGCACGCACAGGATATACGTCAGCACGCGCGTGTGGACGAGCTGGGTGTGCGTGTGCTGGAGGCAGGGCAGGCGTGCGCAGGTGTGCGTGTGCACACAGCGCGACCACCCCGCTCTGCTGCTGTGGGCCACCGGAGCTGCTCTCTGCTGTCTCTCACTGCTGTCGTTTTTCAGCTGCTTCCTTTTGTCAGTTTCATGCCAAGAGACCGACCCCTTCCCGCCTGCAAAAACTGCAGCATTGCCAAGCAGTGGGGACTTGCCCACAGGCACACAGAAAAAACTCAAGCCCAAGCCCAGACAAGCTTTATTTTTAAATAAGATCATGTATTGTTTGTTTAAAAATGCCCACTTTTGGATTATTTAACAAAAATTTTGACTAAAGATGGTGAAATGATAAAACATCAAACATCTAACTTTCTTACTGCAATATGAAAGTAGTAACACTATGTAGTCACCCACAGACTTTAAATTTAAGAATGGCAAGACCAAGTTTTAAAAACGTTGCCAGGAAGAAAGAAACAAAGGCCACAGACGGTGGTTGCTTCAAAATGTGGCAGGGAGGGAAGGAAGGAGGAGCTCTGGGACGTGGTCTGCGATTCCTTGCCCTGTCCTGCCCGCAAGCACAGGAGTGGGAGTCGTGTGCACAGGACAGAAAGGACTCGAGATGAGCCCAGAAGGCAGAAGCGAGGAGCACTCCCACTGCCTTTTCTTGTGAAGAGATCGTCACAGCAGCTGAGTATCAGGGAGCCAGGAAATCTGAGCGTCTGGGCTGCCTCCAGGGCAGGGACTAGTCCCCGAGCCCCAGGGAACTCACCTACTGCCTTCTCCTTGGTGGAGGAAAGCCTCAAGTGGCACCTTTACTGCAGAATGTGGCACAGGGAAACATTGTCCTTGATCCAGGGGCTGCAGTGGCAATGGGCGACTGTGGCCCTGGATGTCTGACGGCGGCAAGGAGAATGCTAGAGAGACCTTCCTTGGGCTAACTTTTTCCTTCATCCTTGGCCCTTCATTTTAAGAAAATCTGAAGCCAGGAATGAGAGTTCTAGCAGCTTTGTCTCATTTTACTTTAAGAATTATTGTTAATCACCAATGCTTTCAAGAGATTCCCATACAGGGGCCCAGCGGGATGGCTCAGTGGTCTTAAGCACCTGCTTGGGGAAGCTTGGGCGGCTTCAGGGACTGTGGTTTGATCCCCGGCACCACATGCTGCACCAGCCCTGCCCTCAGGGCAGGCTGAGCCGGCCATAAAAATGAGTGAATAAACAAATAAAGGTTCTGAAACAAGAAAAAAATAAATAAATAAAATTAAAAAAAAAAAAAAAAAAAGAGATTCCCATGCAAAGTTCCCCAAGACTCATAGAAAAAGTTGCTCAGAGTGCTCAGCAGAGAGTGCCAATCCTCAATCCAGTTCCAGGAGTGGGGCAGCTTAATAGCAGCAGAGATGCAGCCACTTCACTTCACCAACCAGAAGGTCTCACCCCAGGGGCGGGATGAAATTTTCACATGGGGCAGAAAGCTCCAAACTTCTTGTAGGCCGATTCCCGTATTTACCAAGTGGCTGGATCTTCCGATGTCAAGGGGCTGCATTGTTACTTACTCTAAGAGCCTTCTAAGACTCACGTGAAAGATTAGGTTGCGTGCAGTTTGCCGTTCTTGCTACACGTGGAGTTCTCAGCAATTCCCCTCATTAGCACTTGTTCTGGGTGGGCTAGGGAGCACGTTCCCGGATCATACTGTCTTAGTTAGTCTTCTCCCATTGCTGGGACAAATACTGGACACTGAAAATGAAGGAAGGAAAGGTTTATTCAGCTTACAGTTACTGGAGGTTTCAGTCCATACTCGGCTGGCTCCAAAGCAGAGAGGCAAATGGCAGAGAGCGCCCTTTCACAGTGGCAGGAAGAACAAGAGCACAGGGAGGAGCAGCAGTAGCCCAAGCAGCTAACTACTCTTCCTCCCTTACACTGAAATGCAAACCACCTGCCCCAGGGGAGGGTCAGCACCCACACCCACAATAACCAATCCCAAATTCCAGAAGCTGCCCATGACTGCATGAGGCCTTGAGGGGCCGTCTATACATAAACCCTAACAACAGCACTAATCAGAACCGAGGGTTATAAGCAGCAATTATTCTTTGATGTCCCATGTCCTCATATTCTTCCCAGTAAAATTCTGCGACATCCTTCAGTAGCATAAAGTTCCTAAAGTGGACCAAGGAACTCAGGAAAATCTGATTTTAGGCCTAAGAAGCTAGAGTCCGCCACTGTGATTTTTTCCCATATACAGCAATTAAAGCAACACTTTCTTAGGGTTCTCTGGGCTGCTAGTCACAGTGGTGTTGAATAACGTGCGAGTCAGTAAGCCTAAAGTGCCTGGATATTGCTCCTGTCCCCACACCAGCACGTTGCTGTTATAGACACCCCTTGCCCAGACACCCTCGCCACTGCTTGGTTTGAGTCTTACTAGCAGTTTGGCCTTTATGTGTTGTCAATTAAGTTTTCCCTTTGTCTAGCCAGTGAAGCTCCTTCCCTCTTTCCTTTCTCCAGGAAGTCTCAGAACTCTGAACACATCAAGCCATTCCTTTTTAGCACTTGAGCCTCAGAGCTGTGTGTGAGAAGCCTCTTCCAGGTCACACAGGTGCCTAGGGGTAGAAGCCGAACTCTTGGACACCCTCTGTTTCCTGCACTGTGGGGTAAGCACTTAGCACATGTCCTTAAAGGATGTCTTAGTCCCTTCTCCTGCCACTGGGACAAAATGCCTGACACCCCCAGTTTTAAGGAAAGGAGGATTATCTAGGCTCCTGGTTGCAGGCCCTGACCAGCTGGATCCCAGGCAGAAAGGACGTGACAGTAGCGTCAGGTTTAAAGGAAATCTGCTCACTTCATGCTGCCCAGGAATCACAGAGCAAAGGGAGGCGCCAGGCCAGGAGGTGTACCTGCCTTCAGGGTCACACCCAGAGATGCACCTCTGGTGAGGCACTCCGAGACACGCCTCTAGTCAGACACCTGGAGACACACCTGTAGTCAGACACCCAGAGACCTGCCTCTGTCAGGCCCTGCACCTAATAGCACATCAGACTACTAAACTGATCAATGGATAAATCCACTAATGGGTATACAACCCTGATGTAGTCATCTTCCACATATGCATGCCAACTTCAGGGACATTTGAGATAGAATCCAGAACATAGGACTTGGATGGATATGAACAGAAGCTCTTAAAGTCCTTTACCTCCCTCCTTCCCTCCCTCCCTCCCTCCCCATCTCCCTTCCTTCCTTCCTTCCTTCCTTCCTTCCTTCCTTCTTAATTCCTTCCATCTTATTTTCCAATTAATACAATTCTCTTGACATATTTCAACCATGGTGATTTTCTTGTTTTTTGTTAAAGATGGCAGTAGCATCACTTAGTCAGGAAGAGAGGCTTAGCAGAAATGGTTGCAATGTATCCTATTTAACTGTCCATGAGGTCTAGAGAACTAAATTTGATTTTTCCAGCACATCCAATAAAGTTGTTCATGACCTCTGGCATTGCTCAGTTGCCCACCTGGAGTCAGAAGTGACCAGGTTATATTCCTTTTTTCTACCCCTTCAAAAGTGCCACTTGCCATAGTACCCAACGTTGGCAGCAAGGCTGCCAGAGGGGGCACTGAGGTCCTATGGTCCAAGCTCAAATATGGAAAAAGAGGGGCTCTCCAAAATGTCAGTGACAAGAAAACTTTTGTGTGTTACTGATGAGAAAATAAATAAATAACCCCCCTACTTCCTCCCAGACAGAGTCTCTGACATCAGTAAATCTCTTCTGGTAATTCACTCCTCATGTAGAGTCACATCAAGGCCCTCCCTTGTGCCAGCAGTGGATAAGGAGACCATTGTGTGGCATCTAGACTTTCATGTTTTAGAAATGCGGAAGCAACATGTTGTCTTCCTAGTGGGCTAGCTCCTGTCTTGCTAAGCGTTCAGAATCATTTGTTGGGCAAATGCCTTAATCTCTTCATTTATTGCTGGGATAAAATGCCCCCAAAGGCTCACTCATTCTGGCGCGTTTGTCAGAAGCTTTGATCCTTGCATGGTTGCCAGCTGGTGAAAGGGTTGGGGTCAAGAAAGGTCCTTACCTCGAAGAGCCAGGAAAAGAAACGCACATGTCCAGGTCCTTTGCCCAGGAGCCTGCTGCTTCCCACCAGACCCCAGCTCCCAAGCAGCTCAGTTAGGTGCCCACCATGCAGTCCTCCTCCAGAGCTCTACCTCGGAGGGTGTGGGGCTCCGGGGGGTGCAGCTTGATGTAAGCTATAACAGCAGACACAGCAAACATGCGTGTAAATTTGGCAATGTACAGAATGTGAAAAAAAAAAAAAATGAAAAGAAATTCTCAAACGTGAGACAATAGATGACTCTGTAACGTTAACACTTGCCTCTGGCCAGCAGTGTCCTTTCAAGTTCAGCCTTATGGGGTTGGCCTGATGCAACAAAACAAAAGGCACCACTTCCCAAAGGCATTTTGACGTCTCTGACACTGGCTTAGGTAAACTTGAGGAAGGGGCGGGAAGAGCTGCGCCCAACACAGCTGCCCGAGCGCCGGTAGGAAGTGGCATTGCCGCCTTTGTTTTGCTCCAGGACAGAGATGTTGTGCAATGAGGGGTAGGGCTCAGCTGTTAATTTATTTTTAAAAGCTGTCCAGAGGGTTGGAGAGATAGCTCGGCAGACTCAGCTCCTGCTTAGGCAAGCACGAGCACCAGGGTTCCACCCCCAGCAGCACGTGCTGTGCCAGCCCTTCCCCTTGGGAGTGCTGAGCCAGCCAGTGAGTCTGGGCGTCACAGTGCATGCTTGTAACTCTAGCACTGGGGAGGCTGAAAACAGGAGGATCACTAGGAGTCAGAGCTGTGTCATGAGGCCCTATACCAAATACGTTTAAAAAAAAAAAGCGACCCGGGTGATTCTGCGTGCAATCAGAAGTGAGAGCCATGCAGAGAGTGGCTCCAGGGAACCTCCATTTAATGAAGCAAGGGCGAGTTATCCAGGAAACTCCACTAAGCCTGATTCATTCACACGCCCACCTGGTACTCCTGCCTTCTCTGAACCTACAAAGGGGGCTTCTGGGACCCAGGTTTTCTGGAAATAGCTCTCTGTGGATGTACAATGCAAGCCTCAGAATGTAAAGCCTTAATATCAATGCTCTATCCTGATGACCCCAGTGGTAGCCGCTGTATTGATTGCTGGTGTTTACAGGGGCAGAAGATGAGTGCAATTTGAAACAAATTGCTCAGAAGATTCCCGTGCTGAGTCCATCTCCAAGAAGAGCCTCCCTGAGTACAAGGAGCCTGTCATTACGCGCTGCAGACCCACTGCACTGGGGCAGGCCGAGGAGGTGACGGCCAGCAGCCCCTGGGGCTGTCCTCCGCGCTGAGAGGAACTCTGTTCCCAGGGGAGAAGTCCTTCAGGCCCACCTGGGGCTATGGGGTGTGGCTGCACCCTACTCAGCTGGGCAGAAAGGGTGGCCGAGGTGAGAGCGAGGAGCTGTCAAGTCTGCTGGGGACCTGGACACAGAGATGGGGTACGCGAGAAGGGCTTTGTAGGAAAAGGGCCCACTTGCTATTGTGCCTACATGAGAATGATCTCCAGCACTGTGTTCCCAAAGCCTTCAAAAGTAGCCTAGTGCTCATATGAAGCCTGCACCTTGATGGGCCAAGCACGTGAGGTCAGATGTTTCTTTAAAGCTTCAAGATTCTAAAGGCTGGGAACACCTTGCACTGTCAGCTTCTTAAAGGGTGAATGAGAAGCATGGACAGTTTCTGTAGCACAGCTGTTCGTTGCTGAAAGGGTTTTCTCCCCCAGCTCATGCCTCACCTATATCTTCTTTATTTATTCACTCATTCATTCATTCATTTTGTATCTTAAGGAAAGGTCTACAGGGTGTTCAAGTTCTCACTACTAGATCAGACTCAGTGATCCACCTGTTTACAGCTTCCCAAGAGCTGGGATTGCAGGTGTGCGCTACCGTGCCCAGGCTGTTACCTGTATCTTAACGCCTGCATCCTGAAGTTGGAGACTTATTTTCCAGCTTTCCTGGCTTTGTTCTCCATGACCAAAGGCACACCTCAGAAAGGAGTGGATGCTGCTGACTAGCCGTTTCAGCCATTTGTTGCCAGAGTTTTCACAGAGGAAGGAAAGGCCACAGCAAGCGTCTCCCATCCAACCTCTCTCCTGTGCTTTCCTACTTTTGAGGACCAGGGAGCAGATAAGGCCAGGACCATGAATTGGTTAGGGGAAGAACTGAGGCCCAGAGAGATTGACCCAGCACGAAGGTCAGATCCTGGCCTGATCCACCATGAGCCACCCCACCAGGAGGCTCTTTCCCAAGGGGTCAAGTCCCTTCTTGGATTTACTTTGCCCTCGGCGAGCAGCTCTGGGGGCAAGGGGTTGGGACTTGGATTATACTGGAAGTGCCAGTTTGTTTCCCAGAAACTACTCTCCAGACAGAGAGAGCTTGTGTGCCATAGAGGAATCGTGTCCCCAGAGCTCAGCTGCATGGTGATTACTTGTGATTCGCAATCAACCACAGAAAGAAAACATCATACATGCCAGGTGGGTTTTGAGGTCAACTCGTGACGAACTTCAATTGCAAGTTTTCCTGAAAAGATTGTCATCTGTAACCATCCCAGAAATAGGGGTTTCTCACACCAGAAAAATCAATTCCCTCTCTCTCTCTCTCTCTCCCTCTCTCTCTCTCTCTCTCTGTCTGTCTCCTTTCCTTCTTTCCTTCTCTCCTCTCCAAAAAAAAAAAAAAAAAAAAAATCAGGCTTCCTTCCTCCCCACCAGCCTACCATGGCAACATTTTAGGACATTATATCAGAGTAAGTATCCCACATATCCCTGATATTGATAAGTCATCCCATTTAAATTTATTCTACAAGTTTGGTTTTGAGAACACAAGAAGCTTCTCTCTGAGATTGTGTTTTATAGAGATGCAAAATCCACATATTCAGTCACTGCCAAAATTATCCCCATTTCGAAAACAAAATGGATTTCTGCAGACAAAATTAAGACTCTGCAGTGGATCGAATCTATCAGATCCAATAGCAACTTAACAATTTATAGTCTGCAAACTGGATGGAAGTGTGTTCTTATTTAGGATATGAGGCTTTCAGTAGTAAACTCAGTGGAATAAAATGCCTTCTGCCAAATGCAAGGCTCAGGGACCAGTGGCTCACGGAGTGCAAGTGCCTTCCTCCAGATGACTTTGGAGATGGCATGAAAGTCAGAAGGGGCTCGTCCCTATGCTGCAGCTGCAGAGCAGCAGGGACTCCATGGGACACAGGCGAGCAGGCCTCACAGAGTTCAGAAACAGAACCTTAAGGCCGCCATCCATGTGTTCGGGAACCTGCCTTTCAGGCCACAGAGAAGATTGTGTCAACTGAAAGGAAAGCAAAACAACAGCTCAAGCAACAAGAAAAGAAACAAAAAACCGAGGAGGACGTGATCCGAGCCAGCCCGCAGCATCTCGGCTTCTGACGCAGCACTGGGGGTTTTCCTCAGGACTCAGAAGGACCAAGGAAGAAGCAGCAGCTTGTGTTACAGAACACATGTTTCTTTTCTCTAGCTGCCTCTACCAGCTGATGATACAAGAGCTGTCTGAAATGTGAGTCAGCACCAAAGTTTCTGCAGGGGCTCCTCTGCCTCCCCTGAGGTTATACTCATGCGCTTGGCCATCCGTCCATCCATGCATTCCTCCATGCATCCATCTACTGAATGAGTACATAATGAGCATATGCTGACCTCTGGCCAATACGATAAGTCTTGGAGAGAGAGCAGTGAATAAGGCAAGGTCATTCCCTTAATTTCATGAAGGAAGCATACAACAAGAACAGGATTAAGTAGCCATACGAAATAGCATCAAGCTGAAGGCTCATTAGAACTATGAAGCAACTTGAGGAAATACAAAGAAGGCCCAGGGCACAGCCGTTGTGGACAGAAGGGGTTCCCCTAGAGCAGTGGCTCGGGAATGGGGTGCATTCTGAAAGGTAAACTTGAGGCAGAACACACAGTCTGTGAGAGTTAGTCTGGAGTGATTAGATATCCAGTGTCAGAAGGTTTGGGGCAAGGAACCACACAAAGTGTTGTGTTTTTAGAACAACTCTGGCAAAAACTCACTCGTGGTGCTGGGGATTAGAGTTTCTGCTCTGATGGGGAGCAGGGCCTGGCAGAGGACCGCTGCCCACTCAGGAACCATGGAACTGAGAAGGAGCGAGGGACTCCACTCTTAGATTTACCCTTTTGCTTGATACAACTGAAGACCAGACAAAATGTATGAAGTCTCATGCTACCCTAGGCCTTATTCCTAACTCGCATGACTCTGAACTCTCAAAAGTGGGACATCACAGGCAGAAAGATGTCTGACATGGTTTAGATCCCCAGGTCCTTGTGTTTAGCACCAGGGCTTTGAGAATGTGGCTGGGTCCTGGGCGCTGTGCCCATGGGTAGAGTAGTCCACAGCTGAGGGCAGGCATTCATGAGCTATCCAGAGGTTGGGCCTGGTGGGAAGAACTGAGATACTGGCTCCTTCTTTGCCCTCTAGTCCTGGGTGGGCAGTGGCCCTCTGCCACGCCTTGCTGCACTGCCTTGTAGTTGCCTCTACCAACCGTGGTCTGGATCCCATGAAAACCTTGAGCCAGAGTCTGCCGTGCTCCTTCAGGCGGTGGGGGCTGGTATTCTCTCTCAGCAATGGGCAAAGGCTGCTGAACGTAATGTCTGAGAAATGGGACAGTGGTAGAACAATGACCTGGAGCGCGTTTAGGGTCACAGAAGTAGGGAATCGGCCAAAGTCTGGTGTTTGCATGAGTAGAGGAGAGAGCTGAAGAAATGAGAAAGCCGAAGTAGCAGGCCATTGGGGAGCAGAGGCTCAGAAAGGAGAATTCAGAGGTCTGCAGAGAACGCCTGAGTGGTCGGTCGGCAGGTAACAGTCAGGGCAGGGTGTGAAGAACACAACTGGGCCTGTGGGAGAATATTCTGGAAAGAACGAAAGAAACAATAGCCAGAACTTACACAGGGTAAGGTTAGTGCCGGGAGACACCAGCTCGAGGGAAATTCTGATGTTTTAGAGCACTGAGAAGAGTTTTGTAATGTTTGTGGGGAAAAAAGTTAACCCAACATTAATACCATGTGTGAGCCTGATAATGGAACTCGAATGCAGAATCCAATAAGAGCAACTGAGTACCAGAGCAAATCTCAAGAACAGAGAACACACACACACACACACACACACCACATTATAGAAATGCAAAAATATCCTGAAATGTGGCCACTACAGTCCTCAACTCTACCAATAAATGTATTAAAGGACTCCCAGAACATAAAAATATCCATCACCAAGCAATGCAGTTTATAATGTCTGGAACCCAAAAATCATCAAAGGAATAAGAAAATACTTAAAAGGCAAAGTAAACATTTGTACCTGGCCTTGAACTGTGGTTGACAATGACCATGGGATGTTTAAAGCCATTATTATATTTGTATTCCACACATTGAAAAAGCTAGAGGTAATATAGAACAGGTTAAGACATGGGAACTATAATTACCTCAATTTGATTTATAGAGAGGAAAACTGTAAGGTCTGATTTTAATCATATGTAGTGAACAGCAGATTGCACACTGTACTGGGGAAGACGGGAAAGCTCGAGTGTACAGCCATATAGACAGGCCAGATGGAAAAGGCAGAGAAACCAAGCTGAGTAACTGGAAGATCAGAGCACAGTGAACTGCTGGGCGTTCGCGGGTGACCAACGCCACATCGCGAAGGTCTCTGAGGAGAGTCGCGTGAGACGTAGAATGCATGTGCAGAAACAGCTGAGGAAAACTTTCCAAATTGGTGGATTTGCAAATCCGCAGACGTAGGAAGCTCAGGAACACTGAACTCACCCAGCAAGAGAAGAGAAGAATGGAGATGAGAAACACAGCGAGGGCAGGACAGAAACGACGCCCTCTGGGGGAAAAAATACTAAAAGAGGTCCAAACTCTTACAACCCAGGATGTGTTTTTCTGTATTTTTATATTTCTTTAATTTCTAAGTCTAATATCTAACAACTAGGTCCTGTAGTACAAAATAAGCGACATGTTACAGGTGAGTGTCAAACTAAACTGATGGGTTTCTTAAGACTTGGTAACCACCTAAGCAGCTTTGACTGAAACTGTTTGATAACCGTTAATGGTGGTGTTTGTGGTATAAACCATTTACTGATACATTTTCTGTTAAAGCGGGCCAGAGGCTGATGAGGACAGCCAGGAATGATTAAGGCAGTGAAATTATCTTTGAAAAGGGAAGCAAAACAAAATTTCTTTCTCACATATGCATATGAGAAGCTAAAATGATTTCTCATCAGCATACCTGGATACCAGCACACCTGGATGAGAAGGAATGGTAAGGGAAGTCTTTCAAGGAAAATAATTCCAGAGGGAAAGATGGATCTTTGTCAAGGTGTGAGAGCAAAGATGGCGGTCGCACAGCTCTCTCTGAAGATGCCTGTGGGTGACACGTGAAGCCTTCGCAAGAGCACCGCCCACTTTGCAGGGGCTGCAGCTGAGCACGGGTCACTTTATAATGGTTGCATCGCATTTTGCAAGATTCTGGTTGTTTGGGCATCGGTCTCTGCCTCATGGTCATCAGTTTGCTAGTACCGCTGATGAGGTGCTGGGCTCCTACGCACCTTTAACTTTGTAGTAAAAATAAGCCTGAAGCAGCACTTCACTCAATAGCCTGAAAAATTTACAATGTTTTGAGTAGTCAGGAACGTTAAAGTAAGTATGAATCTCTGGCCTCGCCGCCTCTGGAATGGAGTGCTGTGTTCCTATAACTAGTACTTAGCATTTACCTGGGGGTGGGGAGCCAGACAATGGCTCTGAAGCTTGAACAGCTGTCAGAGCATAAATGAAAAATTCTTCAGCACCTGAGTCCGGTCTGACCCACCGGGAACAGCATGGGCTCAGCCAGCACTGAAGCCCTGCGGAGGGCTGTGGGGCCAGCTGGCTCCCAGCGGTGACTTGGAAGCAATTCATCACTCACTGTCACCATGGCTGCTCGGGTACCGTCTTTGTGACAGGTCTCGGCCTCTCACAGAGCCCTGCTCCCATTCCTCCCTTCTCCCTGTCATCTTTTCTCCTTCTGAGATAAGGACCCTGGTGTAACGCGAATGCTTAGGAAAAACCTGTAATGCGAGACTGTGGCCAGCTGAGGCTTTTGCGTGACTGACTTCTACCTTACATTTCTAAACAAAAGAAAGGCTTATCTAAGAGCAACCCCCACCCAGTTAAAGCAAAAATAATAGGCATACACTGTGTGCAACATATATTACTAAAAATGTAGGAGTTCAATACCACAAAGATCAGGAGGGCAGAAATGGAATACTAATATCCATTTAAGTAAGAGCGAAGTGGAATAACATAATGAAAATAGACCGTACTAGGCAAAATGCCCCCACTTGCAGTGCTCAAGCCACCCTGAAGGACAGGAGCACAGAGTAGAGCTAAGAAGTCATCAGTGAAGACAAACAGAATTGTAGAATTGCTCAACTAATCCAAAATCACTTAGAAAGATAGGACACAAATGGAGGGCTGGCTAAATAGCTCAGTGGATTAAAGCGCCTGCTAGCAGGAGCAAGGGCCAGGGGTTTAATCCCTGGGTCTGCCATGCTGACCCTGCCCTCAGGGCATGCTGAGAGGGCAATTGAGACTGGGCATGGTGGCATGCACCTGTAAGCCCAGCCCTTGGGAGGCTGTAAACAGGCGGAACACTGTGAGTCTGATCTAGTAGTGAGACCCTGAACACCCTGTAGACCTTTCCCTAAAATACAATAATAATAATAGTAATAACAATAATTTAAACACAAATGGGACAGATGAAAATTAAATGCAAGATCTCAATGGCGTATCGATGTGATCATGTAAATCCAAACCACCTGCACGTGTGCATGAAGGGCCAGGGAGGTCCCCATGAGCTATGAAGCCAGGACTGACTTACCTGTGCATGTGAAGACAAAGATGCGTAAGGAGGTGGTGGGCAAACACACGCCCCTGGAACATGAGCAGCAACGCAGCTGGAGTGATACGGTTGGTGCCAGGCGCCCTGGGGTGGGTTTCAAGGCAAAGAATATCATCACGGATAGGGTTATTTTGTAGAAACAGAAGGGACGGTTCCCCAAGTAAACAGACAGGCCCATTACATATCCTGACAACAGAGCCTCAAAATATTTGGAACATAAATTATCAGAACTGCAAGGGAATATGCACAATAAACAGATTTTAGTATCCCTTGTCAATAATCAATAGGAATCAATATAAAATTCAGCAAGAGCATAACGGTCATAGAGGCCAAATGGAGCATAATTAACCAAGACCATGTCACTTAGAGACACCACAGTCTACAACAGCAGGATCCACAACATTGTCGAGCGCACACTGAACATTGACCAAGGCAATGCTTATTCTGGGTTGTAAAGCATATTTCAACAAAAATTCAAGTAATTCAGGTCAAGCAAAATACATTCTATGACCACATATTTAATGGAATTAAATAAGCAATCAATAAAAGGTTTAGAAAATTTTCAGATAATTGCAAAACATTGTACTCTTATAGATAACCCATGAGTCAAGGAACAAATTCAAAGGAAAATTGGGAAATACATTAAGATGAACAAAAAATAAAACCACAACATGTTAAATCTTGTGTGCTGTAGTTACAACAATACAGAGGAGGGAAACGATAGCTCTAGAGGTTCAGATAAAGTTCTTGAACCAATGCACTAAGGCTCTACCTTAAGCATCTAGGTTAGACAGGCTAATTAAGCCCCAAAGAAAAGAAATAATAGAAATTAAAAAATCAACAAAATAGAGCAAAGTAACAGGGCATATGAATAAAACTAAAATCTATTCTTTGATAAGATATGCATGACTTATATACCTTTGCCCTGACTGATCAAGAAATAAGGAACACATTATACATTCTACAAATCTTAAAAATACTATAAAGATAAATACTAAAAAGATAGTCAGTTTGGCAGCCTGTGTGAAGTGAGTCAATTCCTTAGAACGTGCAGACTTCACCAGCAGAACAAAAAGAGGCAGATAACCTGAATAACCCTGTATTCATTAAAGAGAATTGAATTTATAGTAAAACCAAAACCTTCCCACAAAAAAATCCAGACCCAGATGGCCTTATTGTAATTTGTGCTAATGATTTAATGAATGAATATCCTACACAAACCCTTCCAGAAGACTGAAAAGAAATGAATTCTCAGCCCATCATTATTCTGATATATAAACAGGCAGAAACACAGTACATCAAGACATGAAAAGAAATAGATAGCTCTCATGAACATGGTTATTAAAATTTAAAAATTAATAAGTCAAGTTCGAGGATGTATAAAAGTGTAATACCGTATAACCAAGTGAGATTTATTTCAGTGACACATTTTAAGAGTAGCAAATCCATATAATTCATCATTTTAGTAGTCTGCTTAAGAAAAATCCTGTGATAATATCAATAGAGACAGAAAGGATATTTCCCAGGATTCAGCGTGCGGTCCCCAGAAAGTCAGCAGCAAACCAGGATCAGAAGGAACTTGCTCGGTCTGATGCAGAGCATCTTGGAGAAGTAGCCAACTAGCCTCGCCCTCCCTGCACCACGTGTGTGGCCCTGCAGGGCGCCATGAGCCTAACCAGGAACTCTAGGAACAGCTTCACACCACCAGGACCTGCTAGGTCAGAACTGGAATTCCAGCAGGACCCCTGCAGTGGTGGATGCTCCGGAGACTCCAAGGCAAGACAGCAACCCGGCTCACAATCCATACTGAGCCCAGCCCTTTCCCTCAGTCCCTGCGCAAGGAGAAACCATTTCATTGTGCTCTAACTTAAGCCTCCTTTTTGCAAGTATAAAACAGAGAGATACTCCAAAGATGGCTCTGAGAAATGCACTGGATAAGGTGACGGTGTAAAGTGTTCGGCATGGCACCATTGCTGCCGCTGTCGTGAGGCAGATTGCTAAAATCCTTAGCAAAGAGGATTCCTATGTTACAAAATGGATTTGTGGAAACTCCAACCTAAAATAGCAGCTGGCCTGTTTCCTCATTTTACTAGTGCTGAAGCTACATTCCAGTGCAGTCAAGTGGCCTCCCCAGGTGGTGTGTTGGGAAGATCTTTCCAATGGGCTCTCTGCCACACTGCACACGTTGGCTTATTTAATTCTATCTTAGCATACAAGTAATATATGAGCACAGCAAATGTGGCCACGGAGCCACAGAGCCACAGAGCCAGGCTTCCCTTCATAAAACATCTGGAACATTTGGTTATTGGGCTGGGAGTAGAGCTCAGGGAGGTGTATTCAGCCAAGGCTGTGTGAGGCCCTGGGTTTGGTTCCCAGCACTACACAAAACCAAGTTATTCGAAATTGTGGAAATCTGTTTTCTGGTACCAGTGTCACCAATAAACACAAATATCTTTCGCTTTACAGAAAGTAGAGTGCTTTATTTTTCCCAACCGGTACAGAATATAGAAACAATGAAAGTTATACTTTCAAGAAAAGTGTCTGCATGACTATTTAATATTATCCATTTTCTACCATAAGCTATATTTCAATTAGAGACACCTTTAAACACGGCAAATGAATATACAACTGAGTTGGAGAGGGGAGTAAATGTTGTCTTTAATATGCAGATGCTAGAGCAGCCCAAGCGGGCAACAGACATTTGTGTGACAGATATGACCAGGAGAGCTCTGAAGTGTTAAGTTGTTCAGTTTTTCAAAATTAGCATCTTACCCTTCACTGCAACACAATACAAGCAACACACCACTTCAGGAAGCCAGGCATATCCTTGTAAGGCCAGCACTCAGGGAGGCTGAGGCAGGAGGATCTCAGCAAGTCAGGGCACAGCCCATGCAAGTTAGTGGCTGATCAAGACCTTATCAAAAAGAAAAAGAATAAAAACTGGCTGGGAGTGTAACTAAGTGAAAAGGCTCTGGGTTTAATTCCTGATATTCGAAGCACACACAAAAGAAAAAGAAAAAGAAGTCATAAAATGATTAGCAAGCAATTTAGCAAATCATTCTGTAAAAAAAGAATGAGGAAATAGCTCAGCAGACTAAGCACTTGCTTAGGTAAGTTCAGGGACCAGGGTTCAATCCCTGGCTCCACATGCCTGTCGACCCTGCCCCTGGCCACACTGAACTGGCCACCAAGACTGTGTAAGGTGACGCACACCTATAGTCCCAGTGCTGGGGAAGCTGAAAGCTTGGAACCAAGCATCTCCGTATCTCAAGGATGCTAACGTGTGAGAAAATGGGACATGACTTGTATTTCAATTCAAGGCAGCCTAGAGCCAGGGCAGAGATCAAAAGTGGGAGCTTGACTTTGGTCTAGAAGTGGAAGAAAGAAAGCAAGGCCATCATGGATTGTTGGGACTGCAGAGGGCTTTAGCAGTGTGATTTCTTTTGAAGAGCTAGATATCAACAGCGCCCACAATGTGATCTACACCTACAGGTTTCTATTGGCAAAACTTCTAAATCCTGGCAAGCAACTTGCGCCTTGGGGACAGCTTGAGACTGTCCCAGTGATGTGACCAGAGAGCTCCTTGCAGAGCAGCAAAAGCCCTGAGGGAGCAGAGGAGGCAGCTCGGGAGGGGGCGCTGTGCACTGCCAAGCAGGCACGTGGGTCTCAAGGACACCGAGAGGTCAGGAGCGCGCTCTGTGCGCTGGCCTGTGTCCCTGAGACACACCTACCCACCTCCCTGCACTCCAGCTGCTGGCCCCGCTTCTATCTCTCATCTAAGTTTTGTTGAAAAACTTTAAAAAACAGAAGAGGGACAAGCTGGACCCAGACTACCATGTCAGAGTTCTCTATTTGGAATATTTCCTTTTTTTTTTGGTATTTTAGGCAAGGGTCTACAGGGTCTCACTATTAGATCAGACTCGTAGTGATCCGTCTGTTTACAGCTTCACAACAGCTAGGATTACAGATGCATGCCACCATGCCCACTCTCAGTTGTCCTCTCAGTGTGGCCTGGGGACAGGGCCTGGCCGGGCAAGCCTGGGGATTGAACCCCTGGCCACTGCACCTGTGTTGCAGGTGATTTAATCCACTAAGCACTGTTTGGCTGGCTCTCTATTTGGAGAATTTCCTATATTGGAACTAAAAAGAAAATTGAAACACTCATGCCCAAAATTAGAGTTCTTCCCACCATCCTGGTGAGGCTCTCAAAGACTGTCTGGGGCATGTTATGCTCCATAAGCATTCATTTACTTGTTTATGGTGTAATTTGGTTGTTGCAAGACCTCCCTACACACCTCAGAAAACAGGTGTGATCCTCCTGTTTTCAGCCTCCTCGGCACTGGGATTCCAGGCATGCACCACTATGCCCAGACTCTGGCTGGCTTGGCTAGCCCTGGGGGCAGGGCTGGCACGGCATGTGGTGCCAGGGACGGAGCTGCAGTCCCTGCACTCCCCTGAGCTTGCCCAAGCTGGTGCTTTAATGCACTGAGCTATCTTGCCAGCCCCTCCGCACGCATTTTAGGATGAACGATGCTGTACATACAGATTGGGGCGCACGGGGTGTTGAGGGGGAGAACAACGCGAGCATAGCAAACAAATGCTTGCAGGCCAAAGGCAGCTCTGTGCTCCCTGGAACCTAACTGCAACAACCATGCCAGTGGTACATGCACAAATAGTGGCAGGTCCCTGTTTGAGTCTCTTAACTGTATCAGATGAATTAGTGAAATTTTCCTCAAAACCATTGGTAAACAGCCGTAAGAGGCAGAGCAGTCTGGCTGGGATCAGCGTCCATCTCCTGTGACCTATAAAGTGCTCACAGCGGGGCTCAGATGGTTTTCGGAGCCACGAAGAGCAGATCTACTTAAAACCCACCAAAGGAGCATTGTAGAGAGGTGCAGCCGTAGGGACAATGACCCGTGACACATTTCTATCAAACAATGTGGCTATGAACAAGCCAGGTATAAGAGTGTTGGCGCTTCCAGAAAACCAGGCCTTTTGTTCTTCAGCGAGCCTGCACTGAGGTATTTTCATAACAAATGGCTGCTTTTTTCTTTTACTTAAATATTAATGTCTTTGCTAACTGCACTCATGCTTTTGTCTTTTGAAGAGGTGAATTATTTATTTAACTGTAATTATGCTACTGAAAGCCCTTTAGTGATGTTTCATATCTCAAAATCTTCTGTAGCATAGGAGTCACTTTGAGCTTCTACTTACTATTTTCTACAGAGAAAAAGAAATGAAGCCCAAGTGGCTCTCCCCGGTGCACGCGGTCACAGATGTGACGTCTGTCCTTCCTGCCATAGGCTTGAGGCACACACGCGATTGCACGGCCGGCATAGCTACCCACGTAGAGCAGTTCTGTTTCTTGCAGGGCAAAAATAAATCTGCCTGGCTTTCTTTTGAAGAATGAAAACCAAATCTAACTATCAGGTTAGAGAAAAGGGCCTGCTTCCTGTGACTGACCTGCCCCTCCTGTTTGTGTCCTAGGATGTGCCTGGGTTTAAGCAAGGGATGCCACTTGGGTTTCCCCGTGCTCCCCTCCCCATGAGTGACGGTCCTCAAGTCACCCTTCCCACTGGCACAGCACCTGTCTCCCATGCATGGGAGCCGTGAGAAATGCAGAAACTTCCCATGGCTCCTGTGTAGAAGGCCACACAGGAGCTTGATGGTCCTCTGTCTTGCCCACAAACAAGCCTTTGGACTTCTCCTATGAGGGTATAACATTATAACACCGTCCCTTCTTCTTAGTGTTAGTGAGTGCTGCGTGCGGATAGGTGACCTGCCACAGCCTCCCCACCTCTTCCTGAGGAGCCTGGTTTTCCCTTCATACAGGCAAGGAAAAGAGCTAGACTGTCTTTACCCTGTGAAGAGTAAATGGGAGTCAACAATGATTTCCCCCCCATAGGACTGCCGCTCTTATGGGCCCAGATGGGGGCTGGTAGGTAAATGTAGGGCCCCACAGCTATCTCATGTTGACTCAGAAGTCACTGAGAAGGGACACTTAAGGATGGTCATAGGCTGCATGCAGGGAGTAAGTGTCCCTGAATTTTGAAATTGAGACGAGGATCTCAAAAGGGAGCAGGCAAAGGAGCTGTCCCCATGCTTCAGGTACAAGGACAGCTTCCTTTCAGCAGTGTGGCTTATGGGAGGGATGGCTACATCATTTCATGCTCCAGCGAGGGCACTGTAGAATGGAATTCAGTGCCACTAATAATTACTTTGGAGTAGTAGACTATCTCAGGCAAGATAAGATGTATCCTTGCCTTAGTTAAAAGTAAGCCGGTTCACATAGCAGTCCATGGGTCCATCTGTCTGCCTGCCTGCCCATCCATCCATCTGCAGATCATTTTTTTACTGTTTACAAAAGCCTTACATCTGTTTCCGTGCCTTTGTCCTTTAAGAAATCGAGCCTATTTTGGTGTTCCTTCTGCAGAGCAACGGCACGGATGGCGTGCTGGACAAATTCAAGGCTTGCTTTTGAGGCTGTCAGAGCTGGGGCATAGAGACCAGCTTTTCCCTAGGACGAAGCTCAGCACAGTTCTGAGGTGCAGCTGCTCTGCTAACTTAGGAAGCTGCTTTTATTTCTGTCGAGAATTGAAAGAGAAGACACAAAAGGAAAAAGAAAAAAACTCCATTTCCGAGATACGTGGCACTTTGGGGCCAGATGAGGATGAATCCACGGGTGCTGTGTCTGCAGGCACGGAGTGGGGTTCTTCTGCATGACTCGGTGTGAATGAAACAAAATCCTCTTCCAAAGCTCAGCTAGTTTTCCAAGCCGACCGCATGCTCATGTGGCAAACTGCAGACCACTGGGGCCTACCAGGCCAGTCGTGCTCGGGGGAAAGTGCTCCAGCTCTTTCGTGGCAGTGGAAGGTACGTGGCAGCCAGAAGGAAGATCTTAGAGAACTGCGTTCAGACCGAAGGACTTTAGACGTCTCCTGCCCAACCCTTGCACTGCATGGAAGAGGAAACCGAAGCCCAGAAATGGAAGATATGCCTGCAGTGGCGGGGCCTAAGGCCATGCTACCGGGTCGCTTTTCTAGGGTACCTGACAAAGACTGTGCTGGGCAAGTGCCAAGCCCGGCCACACTGTCCCATGCCACACATGGGGAGGGGCCTCCACGGCACTCTGAGCTGGTTCAGTGTCAACGTTTTGGTTACCTCTGGGTGTGCAGCTTCGACATCACCTAGGTCATTAGTTCTAATTTCATTTCTGCTAACTGTTAACGAAAACTCAGGCGAACCATTTCTCAGCATGCTTTCTTTTCTTGAAAGATTTGGGCTAAGCTAAGTGAAGCACTTTGAGTGATTCCTTCAGTTTAGCTGGTCAATATTTCTGACATCAAATCCTGATGTGACGTCACGGAAGGATGCACGTTTATGTGTGCGGGCTGTGGGACTGGCATAGCGTAACTCACAGAGCTGCAGGGAGGCAGGTGAGGACCAGTTTATTTATTTTTTTTATTTTTTAAAGTATGTTTATAAATATTTTTTTCCAATTTTTTTATTGTTTAAATTTAACAATGGTTATATTACATATTTTCATCATCAGATCAGTTTAGATTAATACGTATAGGTATATAAGATTGATCAAACAATTAAACATTAACCTTTCTAAATCCACATTACTTTTTTTTTTTCTTTTCCCCCTTCTTT
>PVJA010021246.1:0-28491 GCA_004027025.1 Myocastor coypus
GATTACAGGCATGCGCCACCACACCCGGTGCTTTGAGTTATTTTCTAGTTTTAAAAAATGTTTAAGCAAAAAAATAAATAACTAAAAATAAATGTTTAAGCATGTATTCATTTTAGAGTTTAAAAAAATAAGAGTAGCCGGGCGTGGTGGCTCAAGCCTGTAATCCCAGCACTTGGGAGGCTGAGGCAGGAGGATTGGTGCGAGTTCGAGACCAGCCTGGGCTACAAAAGTGAGCGCAGGACCAGCCTCAACTGCATAGCGAGACCCTGTCTCAAAAAGACAAAAAAAAAAAAAAAAAAAAAAGACTAAAACTTGATTAAAAAACAGTGTGTTGTTGGGCTGGAGAGATAGTCCAGGGGGGCAGGGGTCTAAGTGACTGCTCGGCAAGCACCAGGACCTGGATGTGATCCTCAATACTGTATACTGTGCCGGACACCAAAACTAGGCATGGTGGCTTATGCCAGTAATCCCAGCACTGGGGAGGCTGAGACAGAAAGATTACTATGAGTTCAAGTTGCCTAGTGAGAACCTGTACCAAAATAAAAATAAAAGTTTTTTTTTTTAAAAAAATCCAGTGTAGGGGCCTGGCAGGATGACTCAGTGGTCTAAAGTGCCTGCAGGCGGCTGCAGGGACAACAGTTCGATCCCCAGCACCACATATTGTGCCAGCCCTGCCCCGAGGGCAGGCTGAGCCGGCCATAAAAATAAATAAACAAACAACAAAAGTTCTGAAACAAGAATAATAAAATAAAATAGAAAATCCAGTGTTTAATTTTGGGCAATCCATCCAGTTACTTCATACACACACAAAGCAAGGTATACAAAACAAAACAAAACAAAACAAAAAAACTAGAAAAGGTTCTGGTTCAATGGTAGAAGATTTGTCTAGCATTTATTTAGTAATGCCACAACAATTTAAAGAGAAAAAACACACACCAACATACTAATAATGGATTTTCCTCCTCAGTGAGGCTTACAATGGTAACTTTGCTTCTTTTTATTTTCCAAATTTTCACCTACATTTTCAAGTTCCTAACATGCTTCTAACATGTTACAATAAAACATCTTCAAACATCCAATTTGAATTTTCAAACACTCAAAATTGAAAGAAGTTTTTAAATTAACATTGGTAAACCCAATGCTACATTCACTTTATAACAAATGCCCATGTTTCCATTTCTATTGTATCGTATTTCCAAACCCTATTGTTGTTATTGGTGGTGGTGGTGGTGGTGGTGGCAGCATCAGTGGTGGTGGTATTCATGTAAGTAATTTAAGAGGTTAGGCACTTACTTTAAGATAGAAACAACAGGCAGAGGACCGGAGTGTGACACACACATTATATGCTCCAGAGTTCACTGGTTTCTGACAAACCCTAAGGCCCCCAACCTCATTCCCAATAGTTTCCCAGCACAAATTGCAAGGCTTAGAATTGCTGATTTCTAGGATCACCCTGCATTTTTAGCAAATCCCTTCCTTGCACCTGAGGTAAGTGAGGGGCCAATGACACCTTCTAAAATTTCCTTCTCCTTGGGCATGCTCACCTCGCTGGTGGGTAAAGAAACTCATTCATTTGCTGCTTTGCCCAACAATAACTCTGAGCTGTGAGCCAGGAAGCATCTGGAACACCAGAGCTGTGTGCAGGAACAAAGCAAAATTCCTGTCTTTGTGGAACTTTGTTCAATAGAGGGGAGAAAGTTGTGAAGTTTTTTGTTTGTTTGTTTTTCAATGGAAATAGAGCTTTTGCAAATGGGAAGGGGAACAAGAACTGAAGGGAGCAGAGGGGAAGGGGACAGAAAAAAATCTAAGATATGTAATGAGCATGTGCAAGCCTCCCACAATAAATGTAATCACTATGTACTGCAAACATGTACTAATAACAAGTTAAATTTAAAAAATAAGTAAATCAAAAAAATAAGTAAATCATCTAGAGTGTTATAAAGGATATGAAACAGAACAGAAAGAAAATCAGGCATTTGGGGCTTGGGTACAGATGGGGAGGTGCAATGTTAAACAGGATGTTGAGGTCAGGGTAGGGTCGGTCAGGACTAACTTCAGTGGAAGTGAACCTGTGTGTCTAAGACACCCCACACGAGGCACAGCTTCAGCAAAAGTCCCAGGTGGGATGTGGCTGAGAACAGCAAGGAGGCCAGAGGTGGAGGCAGACAGTGCCACACCTGCTGCCACTCCAAAGCCTTTGTCCTTAACAGATGGAGGCTATGACAAAGTGGAGACACATGACCCAGCATAGGTTTGTAAAAAGGCCCACTGGCCACTGCACTGAGATCACACTTAGGGTGCATGGAGGAAGCAAGAGACCTGTTCAGAGACTCAGGCAGGTGAGATGATTTAGATACAAGGGGAACATGTGGCACTGAGAAGTGTCCAGTACATGATCCACTGTGGAGATTTAGCTACAGGTTTCACCAATGGAAGGAGGAGGGATGTGGAGGAAAGAGGCATCAGATGACCCTGAGGTTTCAAGGAAGCAGGAATGAAGCTGCAGAGGGGCAGGCTGAGCACTGCATGCTCAAGCCCAGCCCAGCCGGACTGCAATTTCTGCTAGGCTGCCAGCAGAGAGGCAAGTGGGGCAGCTGCATACCCTACTCCTGTCTGGCTCAGGAGCGTAGTCTCAGATGTGAATTGTTTGTGACCTTTATGAGTACAGGTCCTACTGGGAGTTAGAGACAAAACCTGTCTCAGATGGGTTTAAGAAAGAATTGGGGGAGGCCAGGAATGGTGGTGCATGCTGTAATCCCAGCACTCGGGAGGCTGAGGTAGGAGGATTGCTGGGAGTTTGAGGCCAGCCTGAACCGCATAGGAAAAAAAACTGTCTGAGAGAGAGAGAGAGAGAGAGAGAGAGAGAGAGAGAGAGAGAGAATTGGAAGACAGCAACTGAATAAGGCATAGAAAACCCAGAACCTGAAATTTTTATTGAAGTCTCGAAAGAAGAAGACAAACAACATGTGGTATGATAAAATTTGAATGCAGATCTAAGAATGTCTAAATCCTACACTGCACTGCAATTAGAGAGGCAAAGAGCAAGAAATGGCCTTTAAGCAGCTCTATGAGACATGTGATTGAGGGCACCAAGGACAGGAAAGCACAGCAGAGGCTCCAAGTGGCACAGCGCTAAGGTACATGGGGTATGGCCTGAGCAGGATCCCAAGGGTGGACCCAAGTCTGGGATTTTTTTTTTTTTTAATTTTTAATTTATTATTTTTTTCTCTTGTTTCAGAACCTTTGTTTGTTTATTCACTCATTGTTATGGCCGGCTCAGCCCACCCCGAGGGCAGGGCTGGCACAGCATATGGTGCCGGGGATCGAACCGCGGTCCCTGAAGCCGCCCAAGCTTCCCCAAGCAGGCGCTCTAGACCACTGAGCCATCCCGCCCGGCCCCTGGGATTTTTTTTTTTAAAAAAGTGATTCTGCTCTGCAGTCCAAATTGAGACCCACAAAGGAAATAGGCTAAAAAGTTAGGCTGATGGGGCCCAGTGGGATGGCTCAGTGGTCTAAAGCGCCTACTTAGGAAAGCTTGGGTAGCTGGAAGGACGGCAGTTTGATCCCCAGCACCACAGGCTGGGGGAGATGAGGTCACCTGAAAGTGGCAAAGTTACAGCGTGACTCCTACCAGTTCTCTCCTCCCCCACCACCACAGGGCAGAAGAAACACTCCCGCCCCATGGCAGATTTCAGCGCCCCCTCAGTAGTCCATGCAGAGAGACCCCTCTAAGCCCTACAACTGCAATTCTGTCCAAGCCCCTAGTCCTGAGCACTGGGCAATACTGGGACAGAAAGGGACAGCAAATTTAGAACCACTGCAGAACAAAAAGTGGTTTTCTTTCACTGAAAGACATTTCAGGCAGCATTCTGATCCACTCCCCATCTATCTTATCATGGCTTGGGGGATTTGATTTTTTTTTTTTTTTTTCGTGAACTATTTTGGGATTAGAAAATATAGAAAATAGGAAAATGAGCATGGCTACTCTATTTTTCAATCAAGGTGCATTTAATTGTCACAGACAGCATAGTGATGACATTTATAGTTCTGTGTTCAAACCCAGGCTGAGCTGCTTGCTAACTGTTTAACACTGTTGTAAGTTTAACTAGTTTTCTCAACTGTAAAACAGGTCTGATTGTAGCACCAGATTCATAGGATTATCCTAAGGATCAAATAAGTCAACAGCTATGAAACACTGAGCACCCAGGAATCCTTTAGTAAATAGCAATTTCTGCTGCCATCATGCCCAGTGGTGCTGTTATTTATTTTCATACTTGGATTGGTTGCAGATGACTCCTGGAGACACCGGGGAGACTATGAAACCCAAGACTGAGACTGTTTTCCTCTGTTCCCAGAAACCACATGCTCTGTCGGAAATCTCCAACTGTGTCTCTTTCACTTGTGACACTCTGGGGGAAATGTAAGAAGACTGGGCTGTGGACGAGGGACTTCCCTGGAGAGAGTCAGGAGTTTCCATGGCAAGGTTTTAAGGAAAGAAGAATGAGTGTTAAAGTGATTCTGCTCTAGGGTCCAGGGAGATAGCTCCGTGGTACTAGTGCCTGCCTGGCAAGTGCAAGGTCGTGAGTTTGAACCCTGGTCCCACCAAAAAAAAAAAAAAAAAAAAGTGATTCTGCTCTGTCTGCAGTCTAAAGTGAGACCCACAAAGGAAACAGGCTGAAAATTTAGGCTGACATGCATAGGTGGGGAAGCTGAGGCTGGGGAAGATGAGATTCCCTGAAAGTGACAAAATTACAATGCATGTTGCAATGTGACTCCTATCAGGAATTGGGTGTCAGTCTGTCTGAGTCCGCGTACCAAGAAGCACAGCCCAGGCCACTCTCAGGTATCACCTAAACCTGCCTATGCTCTATTGCTCTGTAACATTCAGGAATCACTTGTTCTTCTTTTCCTAAAACCTTGCCATGGAAACTCCTGACTCTTTCTGGGGAAGTCCCTCGTCCACAGCCCAGTCTTCTTACATTTCCCCCAGAGTGTCACAAGTGAAAGAGGCACAGTTGGAGATTTCCACCGGAGCATGTGGTTTCTTAGGAAAACCACTGAGAGGAAAACAGTCCCAGTCTTGGGTTTCACAATCTCCCCAATGTCTCCAGGAGCCAGCTGCAAACAACTGAGATTTCTGGTTAATCAACACTATCAATACCTGTTCAGCAGGTTTCATCTAAGGAATGATAAAGATGATAGGGACGAATGCATAAAAGCAGTAGAATATACAAGATAGTTAAAACTAGGCTAAGCCAGGGGAGGTGGTGGTGCACACCTGTAGTCCCAGCACTTGGGAGGCTGAAGCTGAGGCACGTGCAGGTTCCAGACCAGCCTGGGCTACAAAAGTGAGCTCAAGGCCAGCCTGAACTGCATAGCAAAACCCTGTCTCAAAAAGGCCAAAAAAAAAAGCCTAGGCTAGGTACGACATGGAAGAGGCTAGACTGCCCTGATGTTCCAGGCCAGAGAAAAGGTGAATGGGGCATAGAGCGGCCTGGACTGATTCATTCTCGTTTTGCTTTCTGCCCTGTGTCCATGGAGCCTCCTTGTCAACAAGAAAAGATAATGGCAGTTCCAACAGGCACCAGGCCCAGAGTAAGGAGTTCAAAGGTCACATGCATCCCGGGAAAAGAAAGCAAAATTCATCTGGCCTTCTAGGTCCTTGACTGCTAATCACCAGCCTAACTGTTATTCAGCGAAAACCTCAACCCCTCCTGGACGAGAACTGCAGGGAAACTCATACTCATCAACAGCAAGCACTATGGGGTTTTCACATGTCACCTGGAGTCCCACTACACAGACCTGAAACCAAGCTCAGAAGTGGGAGTTAACTTGCCCCAGGCCTCAGAGCCTCCCAGAATCAAGATAAGGATTCCAATGCAGGTCTTCCTGAACCTAAAATCAAATGATACAGTGGGCAGTGTTGTGGGTACTAGGGAGGCATGGGAAAATGAAACAAAGAGTGAAGTATGTCTTTTCTGGAATTAAATTTACGAACATGGAAACTGTGGCAAGATAGTCTGTGTACTTACAACTCAGTACATAAAATGCTGCCTTGCTAGACATGGTTTAATGAACAACCCATTACTCTGAGGCCTGGAGACCCACACTGATGTCCCACCTGTACCTCTGTGTGACCAGAGGTCATTTAACCTCCTCAAGCACCAGCCTTCATATGAACCAAGTGACTAAAAAGCCCCCCATAGAGTAATGTACATTTAATTAAGTTTATGTAAGACATCTGGCACAACTTGTGGCCTATCGTAGGTATAACACAAATAATAATTTTCCTTCCTTGTTAAAAAAAAAAAAAAAAGGCCAATTCTTTATAAGAGACTAATCTACAAAGGTGCTCATGTCAGGCTCCAGTTCTGCTGCACAGGGACAGACTTACCTCTGTATCCAAGCACTCCAGGACCATTCACCTGACAAACTAACTACTTACCCCTCAAGATAGGAGTATATGGCTCAGTGGTAGAGTGCCTGGCTCCTATGCATGAGTCCCTGCATCCAATCCCCAAACCCACAAAATAAAAGGGTTTCAATGTCAGCATCTCCACTTCTCATTGTCTCTCTCACTCCCCAGAGCAACTTGCTGCTATCTCCACAGCTATAGCTCTTTGTATACAATAACTATAAGTGTTGGGCTGGGAGCAAAGGAAGAAGGATCAGTTTTGTCCAGCCAGAGAGAGGAAAGGAGTCATCTCTTTTTTTAATATATATATATATGTATATATATATAATTATATAATTATATGTACAAATTTATTATATATAATAAATTATATATATATATATATATATATATCAATTAACAAAGTTTTATTTTTTATCCTTTAGAAACTTTTGTCCTTTGCATGGAAGTTAAATGGAGCAACATAGCCATAGTCAGCCCCAGTGTCAGCCTCATGCATACGTTTGAACCATCTGTTCCTAATGATATAGTAAGATTCAAGTTCACTTTATACAAATTTTATGTCACCAGCCCTGTGCCCTATATTTTCTGAGTCTAAATAGAAAACAAAACAGTCTGGTCTCCTAGTACCAGGGGAACTAAAGAATGACCAAGAACTACATTCTTGGTCTAGAGCAATGGATGAAATAAATGCCAAATTTCATAATCATTTGCCCATTTGCCCTGATTTTCACAGAGGAAGAAAAACTTGAGGAATTGTGTCAGCTAAAATAAAATGTATGATGTGTTTTTTGGTTTAGTTTTACTGAAAATGCTTTAAATATGGAGATGTTTAAAAGCCACTAGAAAAGAGATGGTATACAGATTCTATAGTCCTAGATATCCAGAAGGCTGAGACAGGAAGATTGTTTGAGCCCAGAAATTCAAGTTTAACTTGGACAACATAAAAAACCTTGTCTCAAAAAAATGTTTTTTCATAAAAATAAAAGCCTAAATAAAATAAAATAGAAACCTATTTTTATAAAAATAGAACATATTTTAAAAAAGCAGATTGGGCCCGGAGGGATGGCTCAGTGGTCTAAAGCGCCTGCTTGGGAAACCTTGGGTGGCTTCAGGGACCGCGGTTCGATCCCCGGCACCACATGCTGCGCCAGCCCTGCCCTCGGGGCGGGCTGAGCCAGCCATAAAAATGAGTGAATAAACAAACAAAGGTTCAGAAACAAGAAAAAAATAAATAAAATAAAATTAAAAAATTTTTTAAAAAGCAGATCATTTATAATTTCTGGAATTTATTATGAATGGGATTTTTATGAATCTGCCAAAATAATCCTGGTTTTTAGGGCTTTTTCCTAATGCATGAAGTGTTGTTTCCTGGAAAGAAGTTTTTCTAATTAAAATTAATAAATGCATTCTTTAATCTAATTAACAAATCAAGCTGCAGTGAATATTAAGCATGAATACACAAAGATTAGTTTTGACAAAGTCATGGGCTTTTTCAGAAGTTTCCAGAACAGAATTTGTAGCATCATAATTATTCATTACTGTGACCAACCTACATATAAGAATAAATGTTTCCCTTTTCTTCAAATATACATTAATGCAGTAAACCTATTATATTTTCTGTTTTTCTAATATTATGTTTAATTTCTCATTACTTTTTATAGGCATGACTATATATATAATGTTCAATAAAAGAAAGAGTTCATTGTTTGCATTTCTTTCCTGGACATTTGCTGTCATGATTCATTTCTAAGCTACTATTGAAAATAATATAAGAGAAATGAAAGGGACTCAAAAAGTAAATACTTCAGATGTCAAATATGATGCCCCAGTGCGAGGTACCATGCAAGCCCTTTTCATCTACTGGGCTCTCAAAATGAGTGCCAAGCTACTCAGAGCACTTCCTAAGTTTTAAGTGATAAAATCTTCACTCTGGGGAGTAGAGTGAATTTGAACCTGATCAAAGTCTCACGGTAGGGGCCTCAGCGGGAACTCAGTCTCAAGTGAGTCTCAGCCACTCTGAAGGTCCTACCAGGGACTGGAGGATCTGCCAAGCCTCACAGATTAGAAGAGGAAAAGCCAGAGCTGGGAATGTGGGTCTGGTCCAGTTCAGACCACACCTGAGTTCGATGAAGAGAAGTCTCCATTTCGTGCCTTGCTTTCCTAGGGCAGCTCAGCTTCCCGACCTGCCTCACAAAGGACAGTGCAAAGTATAGATATGTGAGGTGACCCTCCTCAGACACCTGATGCCCAGCAGCCTACGGAAGGCCGGTACCGAGGTCCCCAAGGATCTTCCCTACAAATAAATCAAGCTCCCAGACCAGTCACCTGGAAAACACGACCCCGCCCTCGCCTCACACTTACAGTGGGCGCGGGCATCTCTTCTCGCGGTGTGGACCCTCGCAGTCAGGATCTACTTCGCTCTATCAGTGGCGCAAATGCCTGAGGAAAAGGGAGCAGAAGTTCATTATGCCAGGGGCAGAACAGCGTACTCTGGACCCAGTGGCCCCTAGTTTCCAGCCAAGAGGCCGTGCAGGGTCCACCTCATCTCTGACCGCTGCCAGAACAACCCCTGGCCTCCCTCCGACATTCTCGCCGGCCCACTCCCCGCCCTGCCACTGGTCTTGAATGGATCGATCCCCTTGCCCGGGAGAAGCGATGGCGCACCAGAAACACCAGCTGTGCGTTAGGGGATGATGGCTCGTCCTGCAGGCAGCCGCCTGAGAAGCAACCCCACACGGCTCCGCCCCTCATGGCTCCGCCCCGGCCCTGGCCACACCCGTGAACTTGGCCACGCCCCTCCCGCGGGGAGCAGAGGGGCCGGCAGAGCGACGGGCTCTCCTGACCTGTTCATGTTAGTGGAGCTCGAATTTTGGGTCCCACGCATCCCTCGGGAACCCGGAGAGGCATCCCTGAGCGTCTGACCTTTGCCAGAAAAAACCGCCTCCGCCCGCTAACGCTCATGGGAAATAGGCCGGCCGCTGGTGGAATAGGGCGTGGTTTAAATGGCTGAAGAGCCCTACTCAGAGCTCCTCCGACACTGCTGATGCCCCATGCCTCCACCTCTGCACAGCTGGATGCTTCCACCTCCCCTGTCCATCTCTCCTATGGTCTCCTGGGCTGAGGCACCCCTAACTCTACCCAGTGTTTAAGGACACTTCCTGGGTGTTGTGGCAAACGCCTGGAATCCCAGTACTTGGGAGGCTGAGATAAGAGGATCAGGAGGATTTTATCCCACCTGGGCTACATAGTGAGTTCAAGGTTCAACTACATAGTGAGATCCTGTCTCAAATAAAATAAGACTAACATAAAAGGCAAGCAAGGGTCTGAGTAGAAAGTACTGCAAACTGTTGAGTCTGAAGTGTGGTACATCCCCAGTGCCTTCAAAAACTCAAGCACACAGCAAGCATTCCATAAATAAGTGGATGGGTCTAATAGCCAAACACCCATGGTATGATTCCCTCTTTGAACCTCAATTTACTCATCTGTAAAATAGGGTGAGTACCCATATGTTATTCCCCAAGGAAAGAATAACACATGGGATGATGCCTATAAAATGACCAATCATGTGTCTGGCATGTGGTAAATCCTTCATAAGGACATGTTACTAACAAGGAAAAAAATGTGCTTCTCAACATCAGGTGGTACTCACCTGCTGCTTGAGAATCAGGGGCATTCTTTTAAATGGCCAGTATTTTATGTGCATTATCACTCAGCCAACCCCTTGCTAAGCACACTGAGCTAGGGACTATGAGATCACCCAAACCTAGGAGTGAGAGGTTCCGTTTTGAGGACACCCGAGTGACTTCTGTCTCTCCTTGCCCACTGCTTTCAGATGGGTCCAGATGTTACCTCCATCTTGTCCATTTTTACCCCCAGATAAAAGGGGTAAAAAAGGCATGCTCGTATAAGGGTGTAATTTTACTACAAGAATATATTGTACTGAAGCCGGGTGTGGTGATCCATGCACTTGGGAAGCTGAGGCAGGAGGATCAGCACGAGTTCAAGACCAGCCTGGGCTATAAAAATGAGCTCAAGGCCAGCCTGAACTGTATAGCGAGATCCTGTCTCAAAAAGACAAAGAAAAAAAAAAAAAAAAAGAATATATCGTACTGAGTATATTTTTTACTTCTTGTACATGTTATTATGGTTTATATCTGGATAGCCTCTGCAAGCCTGACACATTCATAGCTGGAGCTTTTAGAAGCCAAATGGCTCATGAGTACAAAAATTTTCCAGTGGACCAGCCCACTGGTGAGCTTTTAGCTAAATGTCATGTTGGGAAATGAAGCCTAATTAGAGAAGATGGATCACAGGGGATGTGGTAGGACTGATGATCAACTTGTAACACCCAGCTGAACTGAACCAGTGTGGTACTGGGCATGGGAGGCCCACCTGAAGGATGTTGCTGGCAGCATAAGAGACAGAAGTGGAGAAAGAGGCTGCATGAAGCTAGCTGTTCAGGAGCTGCTTGTTCTCTCTCTCTCTTTTTTAAACTTTTTTTTTTTTTTTTGCCTTTTTGAGACAAGTTCTCACTATGCAGTTGAGGCTGGCCTTGAGCTCACTTTTGTAGCCCAGGCTGGTCTCGAACTCACACCAATCCTCCTGCCTCAGCCTCCCAAATGCTTGTTCTCTTGAAGGAGCTTATCATGCTGGCTTTCCTGAGGAACATGGCTATTATCATCAAAAAAGCTTGGGACCTTCCCATCACTGAGAATAGTTTCATTTCTTTATTTTTTCCCTTTGCTTTTTTTTTTTTTTTTTTTTTTTTTTTTTTTTTTTTTTTTTTTTTTTCATTTCACTTTGGGGCAACCCTGGTGCTCACTTTGAGTATTGTTTCCTGGCTCTGGAGGGGAAGGAAGATGGCACACTGCTCCTGGAGAAGCTTGCTGCACTGGCTTTCCTGATTGGAGCTCAGCTATTCTCACTATTGGAGGAGCTCAGGACCTCACTGTCACTGAGGATACTTGTGGCACTTTCCAGGAGAGCTCTGATTTCAACTTTGAGCATCACTTTCTGGCTCTACTTCAGATCCCTCAGCCTGCTAGTACAGATCCTTCATTTCACTGGCATAAACTTTCTAGCTTCCACTACTGACCTTTGGGTCTTCCCAGTGCAGATCTGTGAAACAGGCCTGCATGAGACACTATCATAGGCTTTTGACCTCCAGCTGGACTCGTTTGGGGCACTGTTATGGGCTCTAGGCCTTCAGTTGGACTCATGCAGGACATTATCATGGGATCCAGGCTGAAGTTTTTGGTCTTTATAATATGGAGATTTTCTACATTCTTTTCGTATATTCTTTGGGTGACTGTTATAAAATCTGTAGGTTACGTGTCCTGTATTGGTCCCCTTGCAAAACTCCAAACTACAATGGGGGACGGCCAAGAAGGGTTTCTCTATTGGGAGCAGCTAAGCTAGTAATCTTCACATGTGTGGAAGCAGGTAGTACACAAAGAATGCCCTGAGGGCATGGAACACCAAAGGCAAACAGACATTCCAGCCCTGAGAACATGGGGTAAGAGGGTAAGAGACAAGTTAGTTAAGTAAAAGGGCATCATGTGACAAATGTATAAATAGATGCTTTGCAGGAGCAGTTCCTTCTCTCCCATCCAGAGAGACAGGGCTTCTCTTGACCTCAGCTTTCTTTATGTATTTCTCCATCCTTCTGCTGTCCTTCCTCTGGGAACTTTGAGAGCTGTGCTAGATGCAGCATTTCTCTCCCTCTACCCTTGATTTCTTTTATTGACTGATTGATACAGCTTCCCTATGCAGTTCAGACTTGCAGTGATCCTCCTGCCTCAGCCTCCCCAGTGTTGGGATTATAGGCATGTGGCCAGTTTTGGGACTGGCACAGCATGCAATATCTGGGATTGAACTCAGGACCTTGCACTTACCAGGCAGGAGCTTAGACCACCAACCTATCTCTCCAGGCCCACCCTTGATTTATTTCTACTTCTTGCCTGCCATGCCCTGAGCTGGTTTTCTCCTCTATGCCCTTCTGCCATACTGTCCTGCCTTGGACCTAGCTAACTATAGTCTGAAGTATCTACAAACCATAAGCCGAAATAAACCTCTCCTCCTTACAGCTGCAGGTGTTTTGTGTCTCAGGCAATAGAGTTTTTGAAAGTAGAGTTCTGCCAGAAGGCTCTCTGGCCTTAGTGAGAAACTCCTGCTTAATGCTGTCCTCATCACCAGCAACTCTTCAGACCCCCTCTTGGCCTGCTTTCCACAGCTTATCACATACACCAAAGACTAAGTGATTGATCAGGAAAAGTTTGGGAAACTTGGAAGCCCAACAGCATGGTACAGGCATCTGCTCAGCATCTGGTGATGGCCTTGTGTTACATCCTAACATGGCAAAGGACATCACATGGCAAGAGGGACTAGCAAGCTCACTTTCATAAGAGCCAACCCCTGGTAATCCCCAGTCTATGAGTAGACGAACCAATTCACATGAGGAGTTCAGACACCATCTCCAAAGCTTTCACTTTTCAAATTAACATCTGACTTTGGGGATTTGGTTTCCAACATATGAAATTTGTTTTATTTATTTATTTATTTATTACCTTTAATAAGAAATAACATTGAGTTTCAAAACAAGTTAGTAGGACAGCCACAATAATTGATACAATGCATGTTGTTCTCTTCATAGTAGTTGCTCAGAATATAAGATGCAGACATGATAACTTTTCTAAACACTATTTTTTTTTTTTTTTTTGGCAGGACCGGGGTTCAAACTCATGACCTTGAACTTACCACTTGTGCCACAGAGCTATCTCCCTGGCCCCTCTAAACACTACTGGTACAAATATTTCTTCTCACTGAGCTAAGAGAAAGTAGTTGTATACATAGGACAACATTCCATAATAGTGGGTTATCGGCAGAAGTGGCAATGTTGAAGCTGTTGACTTGAACCATTTACAGCTTAGCATACTAATCTACTTTTTATGCCTCATGGTTAAATTTTTCTGCTGGGTAACTACCAAGTTAAAGCAAGGCCTATCTAATAAAACATGTAATTTTCTTTTCTGACAAGGTCAGTCAAATCAATGTATAAAATTTGGAGGACATATTTTTTTGAATTTTTTTATTTTATTTATTTATGGTTTTTTTGCTTCAGAACCTTTGTTTGTTTATTCACTCATTTTTATGGACGGCTCAGCCCACTCTGAGGGCAGAGCTGGCACAGCATGTGGTGCCGGGGATCGAACCGCAGTCCCTGAAGCCACCCAAACTTTCCCAAGCAGGTGCTTTAGACCACTGAGCCATCCCGCTGGGCCCTGGAGGACATATTTATAGTATACTCCACCCACACAAAAAAGAGCAGACAGGCTCTAGCTAGCACCTAACTCCAAAGCTTCCAGGTTTTTCTGTGCCTCACAGCTATGCAGCTTTATTCACTTTGTTTTATTATGTCTCAGCTCTGCCTTCTGAAGGATGCTCAGGAGAATCCATTATTCTGCTGACTCCCTAAGGAGTGACTGAGAAAGGTGAGAAGTAGCCCAATACTAGACTGCTGTACAGGCTTGAGACCCCACAGCAAACCTAAGCAGGTGGGTAAGACAGAGAGCAGGCCAAGAGAGGGGCATACTGTGTTTAGGAGAGGTTATTTGTAATGCCTCTTGGTACACAGAGAGCAGAAAGCCCAGGTTTTGTGATAAACTCAGGCCTTGCTGCTTAATACTCAGAATGAGAGCTATGGCAAAAACATGTCCACCAGCCAACTAAATACAGGGTTCCCACAGGGTTCCCACAGGTGTCCAAGCACTGTAGAAAGGCTTTGTGGTAAGACAGTTTGAAGTTTAAACCAGAAAAATAAGACTTTTATGAAAGAAAAAGTTGAAATATAACTTCCTCTATCTCTGAAACCCTTCAAGTCCTGAAGAGGAAAGGTAGCAAATCTCAGGTGAAAAGGCCAAAAGAGCTTTCACTGTATAAATATGCAATATAACCATCTTTACTTCTCCTTACGAAAGCATTGTGGAATCTTTAACCTGGAAACTGTTCTAGGCTCTTGCAGCTCCATGTATGCCAAGTGGCCCATCTGGGAACTGGTTACAAGTATTTGTTTTGGTCTGGTCTGGAGTCTTTCATTTGGCGATTGTGGATCTGTCTGAAAAATCTGCCAGTAGCTGGCTAGAGACCCCTGTAACCTGCGTGTGGCACTCGCTATGGTGCCCCAGTTCCCAGGCCACAGTCCTGCCTGCAAAGAGATGACTCTGGAATCTTCTCTTGAAGGGAGACACACTTTTTTTTTTTTTTTTTTTAAACAAAAGGCAAAAGCAAAATGAAACAAAAAAGCACTTCTTTTCTAGGGGACATTTAAGTGTGATGATGTAAGTCTAGAAAATTTGTGCCTGCCCTCCCAAAGTTAAGGATGCATAGGAAACCATCTGCAACAGCAGATAACTCAGCAACAGTGCACTAATAAGAGCTCATTTAGCATCTGCATCGCTCCAGTGTTTGAAATCAGTTTTGTCCCTAGTCAGTTACAAAAACTTTTTCCAAAGCCAAGAATAATGGTGCACACCTGATATCCCAGCATTCAGGAGGTTGAAGCAGCCTTAGGCCCTTTGAGAGCAGACATGCACACTCTACCCTTGTCTTTTCAGATTAGTAAGATAAAAGCTGTACATAACATACAGAAGTACCATTAAAAAAAAACATTAAAAATAAAAAAAATTTAAATGGACTTGTGATGGCCAAGTGTGGTGACACATGCCTATATATAATCCCCAGAAGGCTAAGGCAGGATGATCACTATAAATTCAAGGCCTGCCTTAACTACACAGTGAGACCTTGTCTCAAAACAAACAATAAAATAGACTTTCACAATCTGGTATGGGATAATCACTTAATCTTAGCCAAAAGTGTGAGAAGCCACAGAACAATCACAGGCAAGGCTCTGTGGTAGCAGTGTGGATAGTTAGAGGAGGTAGGGTTGCTGGGCTGCGTGCCCTCACTGAGCCTAAATCTCAGGGACAATGGCAGAAGGCGATAATCGCAGCACCAATCTGCTGGCTGCGGAGACTGCAAGTCTGGAAGAGCAGCTGCAAGGATGGAGAGAAGTGATGCTGATGGCTGGTAAGGTCCTCAGATGGAACAAGGCCTGGTTTCCACCTGCCATTGTGGGTGTGGTCTCTCTGGTATTTCTGATTATCTATTACCTAGATGCATCTGTTCTGTCCAGCATTTCCTGTTTTGTTATGTTTTTGTGCTTGGCTGATTACCTTGTTTCCATTCTAACGCCTAGAATTTTTGGCTCCAATAAATGGACCACTGAAAAACAGCAAAAATTTCATGAAATTTCCAGCAATGTAGTAAAGACTCGACACAGAGCTGTGGGCTGGTAGAAACACTTCTTTATACTAAAGAAAAGCCAAAAATGTACTTCGTGACCATGATGATTTCTCTTGCTGCGGTTCCTTGGGTGAGACAGCAAGTCCATAACCTTCTCCTCACCTGCCTGATAGTTACTTTCCTACTGTTACTTCCTGGACTGAACCAACATGGCATCATTTCGAAGTACATTGGAATGGCTAAAAGGGAGATAAACAAGCTTCTGAATCAAAAAGAAAAGAAAAATGAATAATACATCCGCTTCATTCAGTGTGATTAATGGAGTATGCCTTGCCCCCAAGGATAGTGTCTACCTTGCTATGTGGATCCTGAAATGCTACAGAGGTAGCTCTTTGCTTTCCCTCACTCTGCCCCTAGTAAAAATTCACACTTGCCAGTCAGGCTTTGTGCATAGTGTCGTGTCAATTGTAGCTGGGTACATATTTGTCAGTTCGCCTTCAGTGGACAACTCACCAGTGGGTAAGGCTTGTCTTGATTTTTTTCACCCAGTGTTAACTGAATCTTTACTTTTGACAACTTGTTTTAAAATAATACAGTAGTGAACTTTATTCTTCAATATAGTTAATAGTGCTTGAAAAATTGGATGGATGTTTGTTTCAGCTAGATACCAGGTAGCAGTCTGTGGCTACAGGAAGTTGGTTCTACTGGCCACTTCCAAAGCCTGCTTAAAACTGTCCAGCTTCATGAATATAGAGACCAAATTAGCACACCTGATGAAGAGACCAAGCGTCATTCTTCACTGTTTCTTTACCTTTGGAGAAGAATATGGCAAAAAATGAAATTGATTCCATGTCCTATTATGCATAGGTTTCTCCTTTTTGTGAAACTTGATTTCTGGGAAGTACTGATCCTAATCTTCATAGGGGAGTTTGACAGCTGTAGAATACTCGCTCCCCTGCCCTACTTCATTAGTGAGTCCTTACAGGGCTTTTCATAGAAAATTTCTAAAAGAATGTACTCTAGGGTGTTTAATATACCTTTTATTTCAGGTTTTTACTGTGCACACAGTAGATTAAAATGCAAGCCTGTGACCTTTATTCCAGCACCAGCCAGTAAAGGACAATGCCCCCATCCCGTCTTTAGTTGAGTCATTGCAATAGAAACTAAAATGACTAATTTTTAAGATCAGAAAAAGCTTCCAAAGGTGAGCCTCACGATTCTCATTTTATAGTAACACTGGTTGCATTTTGGTTGCTGTGGTTTTACAATGTTGTGAGTACACTGGCATCTGGCTTTCTCCACAGTTCTGTCCAAGGGCTGTGGCTAGAGCACGCTTGTAGTGATAGCCCGGCCTCTGGCCCACACAGATTTTTGTAACTTCTTGGAAAGCTCCTTAGAATCATTCTTTTCCTCTCAATAGCTGGAAACTAGGCATAGCTAACATCTGTAAGAACGAACCTTTGAGGGCCAAAAAATGTGACATATTTGGGAACAACTCAACTGCTTACCTGGGTATAATACAGTTCTGTGAAGTCATTGCACTGATGCTGCAAAACCTTGTGGTAGATCTGTCCTTCAGTGAGTATTGTTTTCTCCCCTTCCATAGTGCTATAAACATTTGTGCCCATTACAGTTTATTTTTAATTTTTAAAGAATATTTTCATATGACTACCATAACTTTACATGTGTTTCTTCACTGTAAATAAGCCTTTCTTACTGGATTTTTTTGTGTGTGAATGTGCTCTGCCAGTTAACTACCTTGGCCGTTTCAATCCTGTGTTTTTTCTTTGTTTTGTGTCAAAGAGGAAAAATAACAGAATAAAAGCTGGAAAAAAAAAAAAAAATCACAGGCAATCCTTAATTTGCCTGATTTCTCATCCACACAAGCCCACAGTCCTCACCTTGGTCTCTCCTGACCAGCTCATGCTGAAGGGCACATCAGTGCTGACAAGAGCACCCCAGTACTAGACCTTTTTCTCACCCTACCCTTTCTAACCTCCTCCCCAATGAACCTGTGGGGAAACCACAGCAATACCCAGAATAGCACCTGACATAAAATCACCATCAAGGATAAAGGCAGTTGGCTCTAATATTTCAAACTAGGGAAGAAACATTTCTCCTATAGGGCAAAGCAGGGTCCATCTCAGGATGCCACCTCCCCACCACCTGCAAGGTCACCAGTGAAAGGAAAAGCTTTCTGCAAAGCTTTACTTCCAGTCCTCACCACCTCCAAAGAGAAAGTGCTTAACCCATGGCTACAGATAGACCAAAGACAAGTGCTACAAATTCAAAGGTCCTCACAAGTTTATGGTGCTAACAAGTTTCTATGCACTTTTAAGCACTTCAGCCAACAGCACAGCCAGCTTCACTACCATAGGATGCTAGTTAAACATCAGCTCAGCTTTTTCTGCCACCTTGGAGTCTAGGGAGGCCTGCTGGGAGCAGGGCTTCTAAAAGGCAAATGTATCTGGAAGACTGGTGCAAGGCCATTTTTGCTGGCTGTAAGTGGGGTCTCCGGAACCAGAGGGAACATACAGCTCTTCTTAAAACTGAAGGTGTTGATGCCCGGGACGAAACTGAATTCTACTTGGGCAAGAGATGTGCTCATATGTACAAAGCAGAAAAAAAACACAGTGACTTCAGGTGGCAAACCAAACGAACCAGTGTGATCCAGGGAAAAGTAACTCAGGCCCATGGAAATAGCATGGTTCATGCCAAGTTCCAAAGCAACCTCCCTGCTAAGGCCATTGGACACTGAATCTGTGTGATACTGTATCCCTCAAGAATTTAAACTAATGGAAAATAAAGATGCATTTGTGCTCTTGTATTTAAAAAAAAAAAAAAAAAAAAAATATATATATATATATATATATATATATATATACATACATATATTGTTTTGTAGGATGGAAAAAACTGACTTGAGTGTTGAATGCCACATACTGCCACCACTTTAACTCAGAATACATCCACTCCCTCAGAGATTCAATCCTTTTGCCAAGCCCCTGAGATCTCTACCCACGATAAAGAAAAACACAGGTATCATATTGTGATCTTTATTCCATTAAATGACCTTACAAGTGAAACAGAACATGCTTTTTAATATACTAATAGTACAATTTCATCCCACTGCATTTTTAAAAAACTATATTAAATTTTAAAGCAATACAAAGGCAAGGTTATAGCAGAAAGTACATTTAACTAAGTTTTTTTATTAAGAAAAATGAAAGAAAAACACAGGAAAATGTGTATTTGTTCAAGATTTAACTCCTTTAAGGCTTAATGACAGCTTTCATTCATGTCAGTTAGACAGCTTTGACAATCCATGCAACCTCCTCCTACTTATCAAAGCACTGTTTATCTCTGGCACATGAAATTCCTTCCCAAACAAAAATTTCCCTGAAAAGTTCTTGCTATCAGGTACCCAGATTACTAATTACCTAGTTACAGTCCAGTCCTTCCTTGTTGTTCATTATATTTGTGGCTTAAGGCTTTCTTTGTGGATACAATTTAGGGATTCAAGTCACAGTAATAATTTGGCTCTTCCCCAGCCCCCTTTGGTACCAGGAATCACACTCAGGACCTTGTGGTTGCTAGGCCATTTCTGTGCCGCTGCATTCTATTCCAGTCCCTTGACTTCTTAAAAGACAAACAACTATCATTGCTTTTCCTTAAGATCCTAATTACATTTGCTAGTAAATAGGATAGTTGCTACATTCTTTTTCTCCAGAACACCATATGACAACTATGTAAAACAGCCTTTAGGTGCTGAGACAAAACTCTGAATCAAAGGCACCCTTATGACGCTGAACAATGTAAACTGGTGGTGGTCCCACCTGGCTGTAGATTGCCCATCCTGAACCTCAGGTAAAAGCTGTCCTCTTGCCCCAGACAATACTGAATGGTACTTTCAAACTGCTAGCTCCCAATTCATGGAGTAGCTGTCCCTGTGCTATCTCTGAATCACTTACAATAATGTTTATTTTTTTATTCTTTAGAATTTTTTATTTTATTTTATTTTTCTTGTTTCAGAACTTTTATTTATTTTTATGGCTGGGGGCAGCAGGGCTGGTACAGCATGTGGTGCCGGGGATCGAACCATGGTCCCTGCAGCCACCTAAGCTTTCCTAAGCAGGTGCTTTAGACCACTGAGCCATCCTGCTGGGCCCCTACAATAATGTTTATAAAAGTGAATACTGCAGGCCCACAGCCCAGGACACTTGAGCAAGCTCTGGGAATCTCAATGTTTAAACAAACCTTAGATAAGTGTAACGTACTCCAAAATAAGTGAAAAATCACTGCCCAAAATTCAAGTGCAATAAGACCTATCATATCGTGAGGACCTATCATATCATGAGGACAACTGTTCAGTTACAGATATCTTTTCTAATGACATTTTTAAAAGTTACCATCTAAATTTACTCTTCCCTGGGAAATATATCTTATATTTCCTATGCAAAATAGCATTTTATTATATCAAATATAAACTATAATAATGCAGCCCATGTTGGCTGTCAATGGAAACAACAAATCATCCAAAATTATACTCCAATAGTTCTACAGAAACAAATACAACATTGGAGAGAGCAGTGCACTCCTGTCATACCACCTCTTGGGAGGCTGAAGCAGGAGGATGGCCAAGAGTTTGAGGCCAACCTGGGCTACCTAGTGAGATCCTGTCTGAAAAAATGAGAAAGAAAATGAGAGTGGTTCCATGTGATTTCTATGTAAGTTCCATCATTTAAAATAAAAAAGTTCCGCTATTTTTCTTATTAAACCCTAGGAAAAACCAAGTTGTTTTATTGCCTTTGCCAGGATTAAAAACAACCTAATTTCCCGATAATTCATATTTACATATTCATCCAAATTTACTCTTCCATTGGCAACAAATTTCTAAGCCAAGTAGAACACTGTGTGTGACCTACTAAAGAAACCAACTATAAGCACAAGGCAGTATCTTCATTAATTTGTTCAAAGAAAATAAAAAGACACAGGTAAGATAAAAATAAAAAAACAAGAACAGTAATAAAACAGAAACAATATTCATAGACATTTTAACAAGTATAGAGCTATTAAAAAATAAACCTCCATGGGCCAGGTATGATAGTATATAGCTGTAACCCCAACACTCAGGAAGAGGCTGAGGCAGGAGGACTATCACGAGTTCAAGGACAACCTCAGTTACATACTATTTTCCTGTTTCAAAGAAAAAGACTCTAAAGATGTTTTATCAACATACATGATAATTGGTTCTCATCATCTATAAACCTAATCCAAAGAGATTTTTCAGAGAAAGAATTATAACTTTTGATTTTATTATTTTTACTATAAGAAACAAATTCAGGGGCTGGTGAGATAGCCCAGCAGTCTGAAACACCTGCTTAGGCAAACAGGCAAGTACAGAGGACAGTGGCTTGAGACCACATGCTATGCTAGTCCCACCCTCAGGGTGGACAAAAAAAAAAAAGAAAGAAATTGAAGTATTTTTTTTTAATTTAGCAACATAACTTTGAGAGAGAGAGAGAGAGAGAGAGAGAGAGAGAGTGTGTGTGTGTGTGTGTGTGTGTGTGTGTGTGTGTGTGTGTGTGTGTCTGAGGCAAGGTTTTACTACATGTAGTTCAGGCTGAACTTAACTTTACTCTGTAGCCTAAGATGGCCTCCAACTCACAGCGATCCACCTGCCTCAGCCTCCTGAAGGCTGAGATTATAGGTGTGCGCCACCTTGTGTGCCTGACTTCTCTCTTTTTTTTTTTTTTTTTTTTTTTTTTTTGAGACTGGGTCTCGCTATGCAGTTGAGGCTGGCCTTGAGCTCACTTTTGTAGCCCAGGCTGGTCTCGAACTCGCATCGATCCTCCTGCCTCAGCCTCCCAAGTGCTGGGATTACAGGCGTGTGCCACCACGCCCAGCTGACTTCTCTTAAAAAGTTATTTTAGTGGGAAATTTTTCAAATCTCCATTTATATTCATAGAAATGTGTTCTCCATATTAATAGGACTGTGCAAATTAACAGTGTATACATGGAAGTTCTCCCACAAGTGCCTAAGCAGCAAGTATCTGTAGTCTGACTTCTACACAGTGTTCCTAACCCATAATAAGACTAGAGATAGTGACAGGCAAAAATATTCGTCACAAATTGGGAATAAATTTCCCCAGGACTATTTATAGCCAGCAATGAGAAAGCATTTTCCTTTGGAAAAGCTGGTATAAAATCACCTTCTACTGTTAAAATAGAAAGGAGGGATGAAGATATTATACATACTTTCCAGAGGCAGAGTCAGTCACAAAGATAAAAAGGAGTAAGCATCGCTGGAGTCACTAAGCCAAGGTTATTCCTGTATAAGACAAGAACAGAAACCCCATCTAAAGTCTACTAAATTGTAAATTCACTCTCTTTAGAGAACTAACACTTTAGTTTTACGATGACACTTAGTTGCATCATCTATTTTTATGGAACCATTTTAGACGATTATCCTGAAATTTCATAAATTTACTTATAAAATGTCTTCAAAACTAATTATCTCAGTATCTGTGAGGGCTGCCAGTAAGAAAGAACCTTCACAGAGCTAAGAAGCCACTGGAAAGGGCACCAACATTCCAAAAGCTTCAGTTTATTAGTTCAAAGCCTGGCTTCACTCATTAGTTCAAAGTAAGCGAATAGTTCCTAGAACAAACTGGAATTCTTCTAAAATGTAACAAAAAGTGAATAAAATAACAACCATTTTAGGGGGTAAATGGGAAAATATATGAAATGCTTACTTACAACATAAGTGAGTGGTAAACTCTGAGATTAAATGCTAGAAGAGACTTTTTGTCCACCTTCCATCCAAACTTCATGTATATGAAATTCATAATTTTACTAAGCCTTTCTATTTTTCTCCCATAACAAAATTCAAATTATTTTAAAATAAAAGCATTCAGATACCTGAATATTTATATAAACACTTGCAGGAAAATCTTAAGAAGTTTTTAAATTCATTAAATATTTCATTATAAATCAAAGGAAAAAAACAACTAACAAAAATTTTTAATCATATAACCATAGTAAATTTTTTCAAAAAGAATTTATAGATACTTCTAGATACTGTCTCTACTTGGGTACAACATTGGTCCTTCCTAAACCAAAGTTGTTTTAAAGCTACTAAATTGTTGAGAAGTAAATTTAGAGTCATTAATAAACAATTTTAGTTTCATTAATAACAGCAGTACTTACAGAGTACTGTAAGTTTGACCAGGGACCTTAAATGGGCTATGTACTAATTTCTGATAAGCCACATGAAATAGGGGATTAATTAAAGGCAATAATAGCTGGTAATGTATTTTCTCTAACCCTTAGTATTGTATTTACACAGAGCTCTCAAAAACAAAACCCATCAAATGGCAAATTTTGACAGTTATGTGTAACACATAAACATATAGAAACCCACAGTAACTCTTGACCAAGGCACAAGTTCAAACGACTTACTGAAAGTCACCAAATCATTCAAAATGAGCTTCTTCATTCGAGTAATTAATTCCTTCCACTATGAGCCACTCTGGCTTTTCAAGGCACATCTGCCTCTTTTCTAAAAAGAAGCTACAGTAACCAAAAAAAAAAAAAAAAGAGCAGACTCAATAAAACTGCCAGCCTATCAGGTATGGTACATTAATATATGATTTTACCACATATATGACAAACACAGTACCAACATTACAAATAAGATCTTTAAGGTACAATGGCATCATTTCAGGTAATCTTTAGTTCTGAAGTTTTTCCAAGTTTTGTAAACTTTTTAAAAAGGAATTCTTCTCAAGAGGAAGTATAACACAACTGACAAGTTTCACTTCTAAACAGAATATTTCATGAGGTTATACTCCATCCCTTCCCTTCAGGTCCACAAAAAGCATAGATTTCATCTGAAAAGGCACTAAGTGGCACATAAGAGACTTAAAAGCTGCATTTCCATTTTTTCCTTTAGCTTTTTCGCCCATAAAGTGCACAAAGCAGAGAGTAATATGGAAATAAATCTAAGTTTGGATCTAACAGCAAAGAAAAGGAATGCCTCCAATAGAATAGGAAGCGTGTTTACAAATATGAAGCCACAGGAGAGAACAGTTCATTTATTACAGTGTCCTACTGCAGCTCTTCGTGGATGGTCTCAGGCCTGCTGTTCCTCTAGACCTGGACCTGTGGCCATGGCAGAAACTGAGGTTGTAGGAGCTGGTTGGGCTCTTGCTGGATCTTCACAATAAGGCTACTGAACTTTTTTATCTGCAGATCGCCCAACAACTGCATCCCTCACAGCAGCCTGAGTAGAATTGCCCATGTGAGAAGAAGCCTGCAAAAATCCATTTATTCGACATGTAAGTTAATACAATATAGCATCAAGAGAGTAAGTACCTGCAAACAAACTTTCAAATACAGTATCTGTCTCAGTCACAGAAATCTTTTTTTTTTTTTTTTCTTGTTTCAGAACTTTTGTTTATTTATTTATTTTTAAGGCCGGCTCAGCCTGCCCTGAGGGCAGGGCTAGTGCAGCATGCGGTGTCAGGATTGAACCGAGGTCCCTACAGCCGCCTAAGCTTTCCTAAGCAGGCACTTTAGACCACTGAGCCATCCTGCCAGGCCCCTGTCACAGGAATCTTACAGAAAGCAGAAGATAAGAATATGGTGAGGGAAGGTGGGGCAATAGATAACTCTGAGTCAGTGGAACATAAGCTCTGTCACTGGGGGAGGAGGGGAGAAGCTCTCCTGGCTTCACAGGATACTGACCTATCTGCCCTATAGTCTGTCCATGTTACTTAGAAAAAGAAATAAATTAGTATCAGGGGCTGGGGAGAGGGCTCTGTGGCACAAGTGTCTTGCCTGGCATGTACAAGGTTGTAAGTTCGAACCCCAGTCCCCCCCCCCCCCGCAAAAATAAAGAAAGAAAGAAACTAGTACCAAAGATCTGTAAATCTAAACAGCATGTCAATGTGCACACCCTTTTTAGGTATTTTTTAGAAGATTTTCAATGAAGGAGAGGCCACTCATTTTTTAATCCAATTGGATTCAAAGTAGAACATTTTATAAACTGCACATGTGTTTTACAAAGCTCTTGATTTTTCAGTGAAATAAATTAATCCAGGAGTGAAGAATACAGGAACTGTGACTAAAAAGCACATAATTAAAGTTTCCTGTGGGAAACACAATGCCTGGCCTAGAATGTTTTACATTAGAAGGCCATTTTCACACATGGAGAAATTACTAGGAAGAAATACTAATATTCTGAAGAAAAATAAAATGTAAAACTCACCAGGAAAAAAATGAACAAGTTTGTCATGGCTTCTTTTAAATGAAATTCTTTCAAGATGATGTGCTGCTTTTAACAAAAACAACTCAAACACCTATTATCAGGCCTCATTCCCCTCAGCCAGCACCACTTACCTGCTCTAACACATATGCTGCGCCAGAGTCAATTGCTCCACCCAGCTCACGATATTGACCGGAATACCTGATGTACCCCCAGGTGAGGAGCGCTATTAGCAGCAGTCCAACCATGCAGTTGAACAGCTGGGCCACAACCTCAAGACCAACAAAGCCAGTGAGGCCAGAGGCTATATACAAAGCTACAATGCCTGTGAACAGCACTGCAGGGGTTCGGAAGGTGCTGAAGACATTCTTGCTTCCATTGTGCTTACAGAAGTTTTCATAGAGTTCTTTAATTTCCTCCTCCAGCTCTTGCTGATAACGAAAACTAAAATCCTTCCCCCCCATCTTTTTGGTCTTCTTAAATTGGTCCAGAGCAAGCTGTCTGAATTCAGAGTGCTTCTCCTCTAAAATGTCTGGAGACAAATAAGGCTTCTCTCCCCCACAAACCTAGTAGGAACAAAGACATGCTAGGATGAAAATCTGTTTAAGAGTAAGTAACAAAATAAGTGAAAAGAGAAAAGATTTTAAAATATTGTAAGTTAACTTTAGGAAGACAGCCAAAGCCAATAAAGGCTAGCTAGGTTCACTTCCTCTGTTCAGCACACTTAAATACTAGAGTAATATTAATCTGAAGCAGCAGTGACGCTGTAAGGAAGCCTTTGTTAGAAATCGTAATAATTAGGAGACCCCCAACCTCCAGGGTGACCTGAAACAGCTCTTGTGTCATCATCTGAAGATACAATATCAAGGATCAAGTCTGGTATCAGTAACAATACTCAGGGCACAGGTATGTCAGAAAAAGGGATATGGCCGGCCACCTACCTCTTCCATGTTGTTGTAATAAACATCCTTGGCAGAAGCTGCAGCTGCTAAATTGTTGGCTTCAGCAGTAGCCTTTTAAGAAAGTAAAGTATCAACTATAAATTCTTGTCTTTTAATATTCTTCTATAAGTAACAAAGCAAAAAATCTTCTCTAACCCAAATCATTACTGTCCCTTTTTTATTAGCCTTCTGCTATTTTATAGGTTTCCTTATAGCCCAACTACTGAAATAATATACACTTTTTCTTTCAAAATGTCTACCTTACATATACCTATTTTTTAATAGTTCTTTTTTTTTTTTTTTTTTTTGTATTTTTGAGACAGGGTCTCACTATGCAGTTGAGGCTGGCCTTGAGCTCACTTTTGTAGCCCAGACTGGTCTCGAACTCACACCAATCCTCCTGCCTCAGCCTCCCGAGCGCTGGGATTACAGGCGTGAGCCACCACGCCCAGCATTTAATAGTTCTTTTTTGTTTAGTTTTGGTACCAAGAATTGAACTCAGGACCTTGTGCTTGCCAAGCAGGTGCTGTGCCACTGAGCCAAAATCTGAGACCCTTTCTACCTATTGTTAGACATAAGAATTTTTAACATAAATTACACCCTCAAAACTTAGGGGATGGGGCTGGCAAAATGGTTCAGCACTTGGGGCCCGGCAGGATGGTTCAATGGTCTAAAGCGCCTGCTTAGGAAAGCTTAGGTGGCTGCAGGGACTGTAGTTCAATCCTTGGCACCACATGCTGCGACAGCCCTGCCCTCAGGGCAGGCTGAGCAGGCCATAAAAATAAACAAACAAGGTTCTGAAACAAGAAAGAAAGAAAGAAAGAAAGATGGTTCAGCACTCTAAAGTGCCTGCTTAAGAAAGCTTAGGCAACCGCAGGGACCGTGGTTCAATCCCCAGTGCCACATGCTGGACCAGTCCCATCCCCGGGGCAGGCTGAGCTGGGCCATAATTAAAAAAAAAAAAAAAAATCAAAAAATTAAGGGATGGGTGCCCAGGAGATAGCTCAATGGCATAAGTGCCTGCCTGACAAGGACAAGGTCTAGAATTCAATCTGTGGCACCGCAAAAAAAATTAAGGGATAATTTTCTTTCCTTTAATTTTAAATGTAAGAAAATGATACAAGTATGGGCTGCATATACTGCCTAGATCATTTGCCTAGCACATGCAAAGAAGGCCTTGGGTTTGAGTCCCCCAACACCACAAAATATTTATTTTTAAAAAATAATAAAATGATTGAAACCAGGTTGTTATGGTTTGTCTAGTTGTTCCCCCAAAGCCTCATGCCACCATTAGGTGGGCACTTCCAGAGTTTGAGACTTGGCTCACAATCCACTGGGATTACACTTTAGTACTGATGAGATTATGGGTCTGAGTACAGCTGGGATTATGGGTGTGACCTAAGGTGGATAGGCTGAGGCAGATAGCCTGAATGTAATATAAAGAGAGACAGAGAGACAGAGAGACAGATGCTCACTGTTGCTCTCTGCTACCCTGGTTGTTCCATTGCCTCTGTTGTTTCGCCACCATGAACTGCTGGCCTCTGCATTGTGCCTCTCTGCCTTGGATCCAGCTGAGTATGGACTGAAACCTCCAGTGGCTGTGAGCTAAATAAACCTTTCCTTCCTTCATTTTGGGTGTCAGGTATTTGTCCCACCAGCAAGAGAAGAGTAACTAAGACACAAGTGTAGCAATACCTATCCTCCCAGAACTGGGGAATCACAAGTTCAGAGCCACAGTGAGCCAGAGGCTAGCCTGGACTATATGAAGCCGTCTCAAATCAAACAAAAAACTAAAATATAGAAAACCTAAGATTCCATGTAATTTGTTTTGCAAGGGTCAGACAAGACAAGCAAACGTTTCTAATAAATATTAACTTGATAAATGAGTGCTGTCTTGCCATATGAGTAGGACATGACACTGGCACTACATGATCACTACTGAGCTTGTGGTTCTTCCCTCCCCAGCCCCTTTTTCTGTCCCTCTCTTTCTACCCCTCTGGAACCATGAGTGATCATCTCCCAACAGCAAGAATTACGGAAATCTCATCTGCAGAAGAAAAGGCCTCACTTCAAATGAGATTAGGGAGATGTATAAAATGTGGGAAAAAGTGCAAAATTTTGTAGAAAAGTACCACTCGAATAAGGCCAAGTGATGAATCTATTTAATAACAATTTAATGTCACAGTTCCACAAAATTCTCAAAAGGAAGCAAAGAAACTGCTGCCCAGGGACAGCAGTGATTCCCCTAGTGATACTGAAAGTCTTCCCACACAATAAGCTTCCTCTCTCATCTTCCCCACATCAGCCATGAAGGTTTGCAAAGCCAAGTGCAAATTAATCTGTTTTTATTTTTATTACATATTTTCCTTACTAGTTGCTATTATATTGCAATCCTTTGTATATGAGTATTTTTTGGTTGTAGAATGAATCATCTGAGTTTCCATTATTTTTCATGGTAAAATTCACTTTGAAATAGTGCTCTGGATTACAAACATGTTTCCAGAAATTATACACACAAACCAAGTACTTACTGTAGATGCAAAAAAAAAAAAAGCTATCTTTAT
>PVJA010021247.1:0-35825 GCA_004027025.1 Myocastor coypus
AAAAAAAACCAAAAAACAAAGAACAATAATACAGATTTAAGGAGTAATGAATATGTGCCAAGCATGGGGCCTTTTATACTTTCTAGTCTTTGGGACAGTTATTCATTGTACATATCTTTGTTTACAAATGAGAAAACTGCATCTTAGAAGATTTATATAATTTAATCAAAGCTATGCTTATATTCAGTAATGGGATTACAATTTGAGGACATGTTTTGCTGATGTTGAAATGTATGTGCTTTTTGTTAGAATGACTACTGCCAACAAAGATGAGAAGATTCCAAATCAGCTGAATGAGATGGAGAGCATTGAAATGGGGCCAACATGGATTTCTACCAAACAGGCTATGAGTATATAATACAGCCTGTTTATGAGTGCTTAAATACCAGAGTAACCCAAATTAATGGTTTAGGCAACATAAGACTTACTACTCATTAAAATAGCATATTATAGAAACAAATGTGCATTGATTTGTTTTAGGCAAAGAAAGGTGTGCTCTTGTGATTGCCTAGTTCAGAATGTCCTGGAAGCCCACTGTATAGACAGGAAGGAGAGTACTAAGGGTTCTCAGTGATGTTCAAGGTAAGAATGTGAGCATGATAAAAAGTTTAATGCAGCAATACATGAGAGTTGTGTGTGTGTGTGTGTGTGTGTGTGTGTGTGTGTGTATAATGTGGTAAAAAAAAGAACTTCTTTGAAAAAAATGATTGTGTCAGGCTGAAGTCTTTAAGCTCTCAAAATATCAAACAGCAATGGATTAAGCCTCTGTTGTGAAAAAAAAAAAAAAGGAATGGGGAAAGGGGTAGAGGAAATATACATATATGCTCCATGATTGGCACATATAGATTATTCCATAAATCTGTATTATTGTTTTTAGAAAGAAATTGGATTCTAGTAACTACATTTGTATTTATCAGGTTATGTGATAGGTCCATGGTTAAATTAAATGAAGCACCTGATATATTTCCTCTTTTATCTGCTTCCAGTCACTTCGTTGTTTAATCTATAACACATTCAGTTGTATTATGCCCTTAAGTTTTTATTTTCTTCTTTAAAGTGCTTATATTAGGGAGACTATACGATATTTACACATGTAGGCCTGATTTATTTCACTAATGAGTATATGTTCAATATACATCCATTTATATATGAAGTCTTCAAACTTATCATTCTTTATAGCTGAGTAATATTCCATTGTATAAAAATACCACACCTTTTTCAACCATTCTTCAAATGATGGGCATTTTGATTGTTTCCAAGATTTGGCTATTACAAATTGGGCTGCCATCTTGCTTTGACTTGCCCTTGACCACCCAGCAAAAAAGCTTAATTACAAAGCATGAAACGCAGAGCTAGATTGGTGAGATGAGCGGTAGGAGGCTTGGATCAATAGCCTCCAATGTTGCCAGTTTCACTAGTGGCCCACTGCAGTTGTGGAACATTGGACTGTGTGTGCATCTGCTTCCTCTTAATTCAAAGAGAGGAATTTTTTTTTTCTTTCCTTAGCAACATCAAGAGGAAGGTGGGTCATGCCCACACACTGTGCTCTGTATAACTATTGTGAGGACAATGTGCAGTGTGTCAACTGTTAAAAAAAATTAATGTTTATTGAAAGTGTTAATGTTTAATTGTTTGATCAAACTTATACACCGATATCTATTAATCTAAACTGATCTGATGATGAAAATATGTAATATAACCATTGTTAATTTTTTCTGGTTTTGAAATTCTGTACTATATGTAAAAAAAAAGATATATATATATATATGTATATATATATATATATATATATATAAAATTTGAAAAAAAATTAAATGAAGTGAATTTCAAGCTCCAGAGTCAAAGTAGAACACACACACACACACACACACACACACACACACACACACACAGAGGCTAGGATAGGTATACAGCTACTTAGTTCACTGAGAGCAAGTTTGCACTAACGTTGTTTAGACAAGATATCATGCCTGCTTCTTGTCCTCTGAATAACTACTATGAAGAAAACAATATTCAATGTATTAATTATTGTATATGTCCTATTAACCTGTTTTGAAACTGTTTCATCACTATTCTTTTTTCTCATTAAAATGAATACAAATTTTAAAAGAACAAATATAACTTATTAAATCCCCCCTAAATCCTCCAACTTCTTGATACATTCTACTATATATAAAAAACCTAAGGCTGACAGGGATTAAATATAGGACACAAGGATTACCTTGAATCAGTTCCAATGAATGAATACATACAGGATTTTCCTTAAGAGTCACGTTTTAGACAATGTATTAGTGTAGCAGTTTCAATATTACACATTTAATAAGCATACAATTTGTAGAGCCCTGTGCTAGTACTGTAGATCCATTGCCTAATTTAATGCTGAGATACCCGTGGGAGACAGGCTTTATATTTCTACTTATGCATACTTATACACATGGAGACTGAAGGTTGAAAAAGCTGCTCAACATTTGCATTATTGCAAATTCATACACGCTAGAGACAGAATATGAGTTGCAGTGTGTCTGATCCCACAAAATACACAGCCTTGATACTGAAAATAACAACTAAAAATAGAAAAAAGATTTTTTCCCCCAAAAAGTTAGTTTGTAATCACTGACTACTACTCCACATAAAATGAATTAATTTCCCTTCAAAAACCAAGAGAGGGAACTCATCTAACATAAAAAATTTATGCCCTTTAAAGAAGCAAAATACATTTAGTCTAAAGCCCAAAGATAATATTAGAATATATGTCAAATAGACTTTAGAAAGCAATGAACATTAGTTAATTTTACATATTTTATTTTTTAAAAGCTTTCTCTACTTAGTGAACACTCCAAGTCCATGTGCTTTACCGGTTAGTAAAAGTTAGCATGAACAAATCTCCTTCTACATCCTTTGGCAATCTGCTTCCAGGAACTTACATGAGATGGTATGTAGATATCATAAGAGTTTCCTGAATCAACATCAATTACATGGAATCCAGTGTGTGAGCCAAAAATAACCTTTAATCTCTGACCTTCTTCTACAGTGAGGTCAACCAGTAGAGGCTTATGCTGAAGATCTGCAAAAGACTATAGACATCACCCTATTAGTTTCTACAACATTTCTTTAGAAAGTTAATTTCTGTGTCTTTTCAGTTGAGAATATAAGGAATTTTGACCCCAGTTTTAAGTTTATTTAGCTTCTGGCTCTAGAAGGAAGTGTCTAAAAGGTACTGGTGTCCTTTTCTTCATCTCTGGTCCTTCAGAGCAGACAAGGTGCTTTACAGATGGAAGTTTTGAGTGTCTGTATGTTGAAAACTTGATTCCTGGGTACTACTGTTATTTCCTATTTGTTTCTGGCCTTTGCCCTCTGGAGAAGTTCTAGCGACCTCTCTGTCACCTCTCCTTTCATGTGGTCCATCTGTGGTGGCTGCATTTCATGATTTGTAAGCCAGGACCTGCTGTGTGATGAGCCTTTTCAGAATTAGACATTATGCTCCAGTAATAATTTCCTTCAGTGATTGAATGGGTGTCAGAGTGGCATTCTTTTTAAAGTCACTGTTGAAATCTGAGATAGGTTTGCATAGTAAGAGAAGAAATCACAGTGAAGGACAAAAGGACTCAGAACTTGCATTACACACTAACATTTAACTAGACAAGGTACAAATAAGAAATCTAGCCAAGGGGCTGGGGAGATAGCTCCATGGCACAAGTGCCTGCCTGGCAAGTACAACGTTGTGAGTTCAAACCTTGGCCCCACCAAAAAAAAACAAAACAAAACAAAACAAAAAAAACCTAGCCAAGTTTATCAGGGTCTGTGAGCTTGGATCCAGGGCTCAAGCCCCAATTAGCTTTCAGACGTTCCTCTAGTATGATTTAGTAACATCTTTTCCAGACTTTGAAATTCAGGGCAAGATCTGAGAAACCAAAACTGGCTAGGCCACAAGAACATGGCTACCTTTCCCTCATCTTTTGCTAATGTCATTCTCACAGTCCAGGCAGCTTTGATCTCCTCTCCTTGTCCTATGAGAAGGCTGCATCTGCTGCCATCTTCAGTCTTTCCTGTTGAAGTCCTTGCCTTTATTCTTTCTTTTCTCTAGACTGTGGCTTTTCTATTCAACAGAGTAATGTGCAGCCTCTCATGGGTTTTTGCTAGTAACCTGATGGCTGTCACTTCAGAATCAGAATGGGAATGGGAACTTGATTGAAAAGCTTTTACAGAGAGAGATTTTGGCAGAACAGCAGTACCACATTCATTTTTGGAAGCCATCCCTTAAGTGTTATTAGGATCCTAATGCATTCCAAAAGTTTCTTTCCATAAAAGCAGGGTCATGGAGGGGAGCCCATTTCTACTGATGAATCCATCTTCCTGAGCACATTACAATGAGCCACTTGCACTAAGGGAAAAAATAGAAGTGAGGGCATTCAGTCCCAAAGAGAGCTGACATAGTGTTCCCAGGGAAGCTTCTGCTCTCATATGTAGCTAGAAAGAGTCAACAGAGCCAAGGAAAAACTATAGTCATAAAGGGGAGAAAGAATGAGGGCCAATGTGGTATAGAGAAAGAGAGATAAAGAAAATAGAGAATAAATTGACTCGGACTATGGAAAGGATTTGTGTTACAGAAAACAAGGTGGCTGCAAATACTAGTCTGCCTGGCCTCCTGGGATCAGCTCTCATACTCTGGGGTTGAGGGGCCTAGCATATGCCCTTCTTACCTCTGTTGAATCTCCTGAAACCATTCCAACTATGTCAAACACAGAGTTAGGTAAGGCAGTAAATAAATAAATAAATAAATAGCAATCAAAATGAAAGAATGTGGAGAAACTAGGTCAATTCTACAACCAGGTCATAGTTAATACTCATTTCAGAGAGGACTAAATCGTGACAGGGATGTATGGGTATCAGCTGAACTCTAGAGATTTTGCCCAGAAAGGCTCATGATGAGTAGAAGAGTTGGAGACCCAGTTAACCTTGAAATTGCACCATTTTGTGACAAAATAGACAAAACTCTAGGTAGCTTTACCAAAAATATTACTATGTAAAAACATACTTGGTGTTTTTCCTAGACATATTAACTAAATGTAAGCTGATAATTCATAGACACTAAGTGAAGGAGTAAACATAAATTTTAATTTGACCTATTTTATAGGATTTATTAATATTTAATTTTTACTTTTGAAATATTAAACCCATCAATATGCTTTTTTCAAATAGGTTTACTGTTGGAATTTATAGTAAAATTGGAACTGTTTTATATGGAAAACAGTCTCAGAGGGAAACTCAAAACCAAACAAAACAAAGCGAAACAAAACAAAACAAAGGCAGCATATGCCTACATACCTTAAATGCCATGAACTTGTGATATGGTTTAGGAGCCCAAGCATATATTTCCACAGCATTCTTTAAGGCAATCACCAAGAATTTGATCCTTTCATATTTTACTGTAATATAAAAGTTATAAATTGAAAAATCATTTATTCAATAGTTTTATATTAATGAATTATAAATTACAGGAATTAAGTGTATACCTCTAGGGATATACCTCATACTTAAGTATGATGCTCCTGTTTGAAAACACATATAGATTTAACTTCCGTAGTTGGCTGGCAGAATACGTGGGGTGTTTAGTTTTACATTAAAAGCTTTTCCTTTATGAAAGGATGTAATTGTCTTTAACAGTTAAGCTTAGATTTGATTATTATAATAAAAATATGCATGATTTTCTATATGCTATTTTTACCTGGCTTTTATGTACAACAAATGTTAAGTAGCTAAGATATGGTATGACAACGTGGTTGAAAAATTTATCATCCTGGACTGGCGAGCACTCAGGTAGAAACTCTTGAGTTGTGCCCCCTGAACCACCAGAACTTCTTCCCTGCCTAGATCCTGGACTAGCGGGTACACAGGTAGGAACTTTCAGCCTGCATCCCTGCACTACCTGAACTTCTTCCCCACCCAGAACCTAGCCCAGGCATCTGCTGTGGAACCCTGCAGCAAAACACCTGGCAGAGAGGCTGGAGGTCAGACCCTCCCAGCTAATCCAGGAGCTGAACATCTTGCCAGAGGAGCACAGTGGGGTCTCCTACATGAGATGCAGCAGGAAGAAGCTGAGCACAGAAGCTAGACCCAGCCAGGCACATCTGGACAAGATCAAACTTGGTAGATCTAGGCACAAATTTCATTAGGTGCAAATGGCATAACTTGACCAAAGTTCCACACCAAAGGTCAGAGGACAGTGCTATACAAACTGACAAAGATAAGGCACAAGATGCAATCTCAGGCTTAGAGCCCACCCAGAAAAAATGCAGAAGACACTAGCACAGAAGAAAATAGGAATCACACGGCCGGAATCTCTGAATTAATAGCATCTGACGTAAAGAAACAAACACAGAAATGCATAGAGGAACTCAGGTCAGAAATACTCTCTAAAGTAAAAAAAATGAAATCTTTGTATTAATAGTGTCTTAAGTCAAACACAACTGCAGAAAAGTAATCAGATTAGATATAACCTCTGAAGTAAAAAAAAGATATCTCTGAATTAATAGTGTCTGAAGTAAATGAGAACTACAGAAAGGTAGCGAGGAAATCAGATCAGAAATAATCTCTGAAGTAGAAAAAGAAAGAATAACTATAATGAAAGACTTAATAAATGCTCCTAAAGAACACACTGATAAAAATTAGAGGAGAATATAAAAATGATGGAATCCTTCAAAGAGCAATATAGGAAATAAATAGATCACATGAAGTAGTTTCAAAGAGATATACAGGAAAATAAAAATCTCAATCACAAACTGGCAACACCATATGAATGAAAAATGACAGAGTTTCAGATCATGAAGACAGAGTTGCAGCTAGTGAAAAGGTAAGAAAGGATCTCTTAAAATCCACCCAGATGCAGGAAAAAATAATTCAACATTTTTAAGACGATGCAAAGATGAACAATGTGAGACTAATGGACATCAACAAGAAAGAAAGAAAGTCAATACAAATGATATAGAAAGAATATGGGCAGATGTAATAGCAGAAAACTTCCCAAATATGAGAAAACAATCTGGCATTCAGGTAACTGAAGCATACAGAACTCCAAATAATATCAACCCAACTAAAAACACACCCAGACGTATAATAGTCAAGATCCCAGAAGTACAGCAAAAGAATAATATGCTAAAAACTGCTAAGGAAAAGAAACAGATCACATTTAAAGGAAAACCCATCAGAATAATGGCAGATTTCTCTTCACAAACCATGAAGTCATGAAGAGTATTTAGCAAAGTTCTTCAAGTCCTTCATGAAAACAAATTCCAGGCCAGATTGCTATATCGTGTAAAACTCTCTTTCAAGTATGAGGGAGAAGTGAAATACTTCTATGACAAGGAACAACTAAAGAATTTCATGGTGATAAAGCCAACCCTAGAAAGACTACTAAAATATTTTAGAGGGATCAAAATGACCAAAATTCTATGAATGAGAACAGAAAGAACCCACCAAATAGGGTAAACAACTAAACACAGGTGAAAGAGGGGTAAACAATAGTAGAGAAAAAGCATGTCAATCATTAGTCAATATATTTGAATTATAACCACCAATGTAAATGGATTTAATTCTCCAGTTAAAAGGAGTACATTGGCAGAGTGGATTGGGAAGCAAAACCCAACAATATGCTGTATACAAGAAACACATTTAACTGATAAAGAAATTCATAGGCTGAAAGTCAAAGGATGGAAAACAGTACTACATGCCCCAACACCTCAGAAAAGAGCAGGGGTATCAATACTGTTTGCAGGTAGTCTGAACTTCAAGATTGATTAAACAAAATAAAGAAGACCACTACATACTAGTTCAGGGAAAAATTCAAAAGGAAGAGCTAACACTCATAAATATGTATGCATCCATCATGGGAGCACCAAACTATATACGACAAATTTTGATGGACATGAAAATCTAATATCTAATACCACAATTTTAAAGAGGACCTTAACACCTCTTTGTTCCAAAAAGATAGGTCAAGCAGACAAAAAAAAAAAAAAATTAGCAAAGAAGTAGCAGAACTGAACCAGAACTTTGAGCAACTCGACTTAGTGGATACATACAGAGTGGTCCACCCAACCACTTCTGAATACACATTTTTTTAGGCGCACAGGACACATTTTCTAACAAAGATCAGGCAGGCGGCATTACAATTCCTGACTTAAAATTATACTTCAAAGTGACAGTGATGAAATACATTGGTACTGGCAAAAAATAGACCTGAGGATCAGTGGAATAGATTAGAAGATGCAGAAGGAAATACAAATACAGTCAGCCACCTTATCTTCAACAAAGGGGCCAAACACATTTACTGGAAGTAAGACAGCCTCTTTAACAAATGGTGCTGGAAAACTGGCTCGCTACATGCCCAAAATTAAGCCCTGACCCACATCTATCACCGTGCACTAAAGTCAAAATGGATTAAAGATCAAAATATCAAAACTGAAACACTAAATCTCCTGGAAGATAAAGTAGGAGGAAATCTTGAAGACATCAGGGTAGGCAAACAGTTCATGGACAAACATCAAAATGCACATGTAACACTTGAAAGAACCAACAACTGGAACCTCCTTTTACAGAACAGTTTTTACATGTCAAAAGAAATTAGCAATGAAGTGAAAATACAACCCACAAATTTTGAAAAATTTTTTAACTATTAAGTATTAAGACAATAGCCTTCTATCTAGAATTTATAAAGAACGAAAAAAACATTAGGGTCCCAAAATTCAAAGACACAATCCAGAAATGGGCATCTGAGATGAACACACACTTCTCAGAGGAACAAATACAAGAAGCTTATAAGTACATGAAATGCTCCAGGTCACTAGCTATCTACGAAATGCAAACTAAAACAACACTTAGATGCCATTTCACTCTAGAAAGAATGGCCATCATAAAGAGATCAACCAACAACAAAGGTTGGAGAGGCTGTAGGGGAAAAGGAACACTTCTCCCACTGTTGGTGGGAAGGCAGACTGGTGCAACAAAATCAGTGCGGAGACTTCTCAAAAAACTAGGACTGGAAATCCCATTCAACCTAGCTATCCCCCTACCTGGGAAATTTCCCAGAAAAACTGAAAACATCATATCATAGTGATGTTTGTGCTCCTATGTTTATAGCAGCACAATTTGTGATAGCCAAATCTTGGAAACAACCAAAATGCCTGTCTCCTGAAGAGTGGTTGAAAAAGATGTGGTGTTTTTATACAGTGAAGTATTACTCAGCTATAAAGAATGATAAACTGAAAGCCTTCATATATAAGTGGATATATCTTGAACATTTACTCATAAGTGAAATAAATCAGACCTACATGTGTAAATATCGTATAGTCTCCCTATTGTAAGAATTCAAAAGAAAAAAGAAAAATAGAAAAGCATAAAACAGCTAAATGGAAATCAAGAACTTAAGGATTAAGCAATGAAGAGACAGCAAGCAGAAAAGTTAGGCAATGTGGCAGGGGCAAAACCATACACTTATATACACAGGATAAATTAGGCAATGATCCTAAGAATCTCCAGCAGGTTTCTGACACTGAGTATAGCGATGTGTAACACTAAACTGCTTGCAATGCTTATCATTCTGGTCTTTTTGATGTGTGCTGCTTCTATTGTCATTTCAATTATTGCTATACTCTCACATAAATGTTTGTTTTAAAAAAAGGATCAGGTAATAAAAGAGAATAAGAGACAAGGAAAAAACGCCATAGGATTGACTTGCTGCAATTCTGTATATGGTTAGATTTGGTTAGATTTCTAAATTTCTGTGTAAAAATATGCAACTATTTTTTATCATATTCTGTAGGGATTTATTAGAATATCAATGATCAATGGAAAATACCAACTCCACATCAAGTCTAACGTATTTGATACTTAGAAAGATAGTGATGTTAAACTGAAGTACCTATGTTATACAGTATTAGTATCACTAAGCTTCTCTTCTGGAGGGTTGGCAACTTAAGCTTGCAGACCAAAAAATTAGAGAAAAAGAAAAGTTATAAGGATAGCCAATATTGTGGCCCTAGCCCTTCAAGGTAAGTGAGGACTCAGGACATAAGAGAACCTGTGCTATAATATCCTATAAATCAGTACTATCTCAAATTTTCTGTTCAAGGAGATTATGGGGCCACAGAGAAAAGGGATTGATGATGTATAGCGTGCCTAAGAAGAGTCACCTAGAGAGAAAACTTTCTCTCAGCCTTTCATAGAGAACAAAATGGTCAAACAATGGCTGTGACTCATCCAGATGGCGGACACTGACAAAAGTTCTACAGAATGCTGTACATAGTTTCAAGGTAAATCCTGAGGGGAGTTTACTGATCTTGTCAGGTACAAAAGTTACATGTTTTGTTATACAGGTCTTGTTTTAACTTGGCCTTAACCATCCAGTAGAAAAATTTAACCATGAGGCATAAAAAGTAAAGCCAGATAAGTATGCTGAGCTGTAAAAGGCTAAAGTCAATAGCTTCCAACAATACCAGTTCTGTTGATAACCCACTACTATTGTGGAATACTGGACTATGCATACAACTACTTTCTCTTAGCTCAATGAAAAGAAATGTTCATACTAGTGGTGTTTAGAAAAGTTATCATGTCTGTATTGTGCACTCTGAACAACCACTATGAACATAACAATATGCACTGTATAATTATTGTGGCTGCCCTACTAGCATGTTTTGAAAGTCTCTCATTGTTATTTCTTATGAAAAGTAATAACATTATAAAAAAGAAAAATTTGGCAAATATGTAGAGACATAAAGGAAAACATCTGCTTATTATTCAAATTTGAATGTAATTATTAAAGGAAATGATTGTTTGTTTGTACTTAAAGATGGAATATTAGAAGTGGTTTATTTTTAAGGACTCTATGTTTTGACAATTTCTTTAATTTTTTTAGGAAAATAGAATGTTGCAATAAACAACTTAAATTTCATGGGTAGAGACTTCGGAAAAGGATTGAGCACCCACTTCACTTTTCCTCCCATAAAGTAGTATTTAAGAAGTATTTATTGAACAAATGAATGGAAAAACAGATTCTGTTTTCTAATCTCTGAATTATTATAGTTATGTCTGATACAATAATAACAAACATTTACAGTGATAACCTGGAGTAGTTACAGAACCCTTTAAATACCTTCTAGATTTCTTACTATCAAATGTGGATTCTAATTGTTAGGAAACTATAACCCACAAATGGTTCACAGCCAATCAGTTTTCTTCATATAATATCCATACAAAGACAATAGTCAGTGTCCTAAAGAAATTTCATAGGAAAACTTTTAATGCACTTAAATGACATGTTAAATTTGTATATGTCACCATGATTTTTCATGACATGAATTATTTACTATTCTTTGGTAGCCTTGCTTAATATTTAGGAAAAGATTTGTAATGACATAAAATAAAAATTTACTTAAGTACACACTGGCTAAGAAAAATAAATGTTTCAAATGACTCATGAATATGCAATTTGCTTTTCTGTATTATTTTCTCATTCTATATTTTTGGTGTTTCATGGGAATTTGAATATACTGGAATAATCATGTGCTACAGAAAACCTTTGTGTTGTCTGGGCTGGAACTCTGCTAGGAAAGTAAGGTGGAGAGTCCAAATGGCTGTTTGGCTGACTGAGGCAAAAATGTTTCTGAAAATTAAGCTAGACTTAATCCTTAGAGAGACAGTGATGAGTTGTTATTCTCTAGTGGCATTTGGGTTATTTGAGTGGATATGTAATGTCAGAGCAGTGATTTGAAGGAAGGGCCAGAAATGTTAGAAGTGCCCCCGTGATTGAGTAAGATTTCTGTAGCTTATAAGTATGTGCAAGTACATTCAGAAATTTTACGATTTTTTGCAGTAAATGTGATTGTTCTGTATTCATACAGTATTAGTTTATGTCAGAAAATTTAATCACAGGAACATTTGGGCTAACAAATGCCAAATAATAGAGGTAAAATAATTAAAGGAAATTTTAAAAAATATTCAACAAATGTTCAGAAACAGCTTTAGAACTGTCCCATAACAGCACTTAAATTGCATTGCTTTCTGCTGAAAGGAATACCTGTTCTAAAATAAAGAAGCCTACTGTTACAAAATGTGCATAATAATTTGTATTCTACCTGGTATGGGAATGAGGAGCTGCATGCTTGATATTTGGAAATCAGATAAAAGACAAGGGAAAGTTAGAATAGTAGGGTATCTTATTAGAAAGATACCATATAATTCTGTTTCTCAAACAAAAATGCAGTGTAGCAGCTAAGAAAGTACCTCACCAGCTTGGTGTGGAAAAACACGCCCCCATGTGGTCTGGTTTGTGAAAGATATTCTCTTCTTTCTTTTGATAAGCATTTTACTTTATCTTATTCTATTTGATTTTTTCTGTATTTAGGGAAGGATCTACAGGATGTTCAGGGTCTTACTAGGTGGATCAGACTTGTAGTGAACCTCCAGTTTATAGCCTCCCAAGTCCTGGGATTACAGGTGCGTGCCACCACACCCAGTTTCATTTCAATTGCCATCTCAGTGTGCCCCGGGGACAGGGCCCACATGGCACTCTTGAGGCTGGAACCCATGGTCCCTATGTCTACCTAAGCAGGCACTTTAATTTGCTGGGATATTTTGCAGGCCTTTTATTTTCTTTTAATTTTTAAAATTCATTTTAATAAAAAAAAGATAAAATAGCAATGAAACAGTTTCAGAACAGGTTAGTACAACGGTTATAATAATACACTGTATATTGTTGTCATCGTAGTAGGTATTCAGAGGACAAGATGCAGACATATTGTCTAAACAATATTAGTACAAGCCTTCTTCTCAATGAACTAAGAGAAGGTAGTTATATGTCTGTCCCAACTATCTTGTGTATAAATGCATCCCTTTTTTTAACCAGTGCGGTATACTGGTTTGTTTGCTGAGCAGCACCAATAGAGATCTGACTCTGGTGATGTGTATTTATAGACATCAGTTTATTTTCTCCAAGAGCTGCTGTAAATACACAGTGATAAGATCACTAATTGAAAGGATGATGACATTTAAAAAATAAACACCAAATGAAATGTTATTAATAAACTGCACGGAGGAAGTGTATTCTTTCAGGCAGTAGAACCTTTAGCTATCGAACGTGATGTGTCCTTGTGTCCAGGTATTTGGGAGGGTCATTTAGAATAAAATTAGACAAAAGAGTTGTGGAGGTTCAGCTTTGGACCAACCTCCTCTCTAGCTTGCAAAGATAACATACTCAGCCTCCTTTCAGACAAGCCATGATAGGTGAATTCTTCTCTAACATGCATCTCGGTTTCCATACTCTGTCTTTAGTACACCTGATTGGGTTTTGGCCTTTGTTGTGTAGCACCCAGGGGTGGATCACCTCTACTGGTTGTAATCATCCAAATGCACCAGGACTTCCTGAGATCATACCATGGACATCTCTGAAGCCAGGATGCTTAAAGCTCCCTGCTTCTCCTTTACTGTTATTCCTCAGGGCAAACTATGGTTCTGAATCACTACATATTTTGAAAACTCCCACACATTTTCTTACTTTCCTCAGCTTTGAAAATTAAACAAGCTTTACAGGTACATATGTAAAAAAGTCAAATAGTTCTACAAGGCTTAAGAAAAAAGGTCCCTTCTTTAGGCCTCATTCATGCTACCTACCAACAGGTATCTGCAACTCTTTTAATTACGTCTTCAACAATTTCCTTCCAGAATTCTAAAAAGAATTCTTACTTTGTTATTTCTTGCTTCTTTCAAAAGTAGACACTATCCTCTGACTTCCCAGTATAAAAATATTTAGTTTCTTATTTCCTTTTCTCTCTAGCTTTCTCTCATGTACAAAAACTGCATCCTCTCACATATCCCCCCAATAGTTATATAACTATTTTAAATATTTAGTTAGAGAAATATGATACATTCATATTATTACGGTTCACAGCTCAGACATATGGAAATTGTGATTGAATTTCCTTTCAGTTTTTTCTGCCTCCTTACTTCCCATATGTCTATGTTTAAGCCCACCTAAACTTCCTGCTGGAAACAGCCTTAACAAGCTCAACAGTGGCAGTTCATCTATTCATACCATTTCATTTTTTTGGAGGCACCCCTTCTGCAGTCTGCATTCTCCCATTCTTCTAGAACTGATTTCTCTCCAGGCTTGCGGCAGAATTATTACTCCAGATTCCCTTCACCATCGTTCTTGGTATTGTTCTTCATTTTTTTCCCCCTGGATTACCAGATTTAGTTCCTTATTTTGGAAGACATAGTCTCCACTAGCTTCCTAAGAAATCTATTAAGTTTTACTTTTTAAAAGACTCCACAGGGCCTGAAAATATCTTCACTCTTCATTGAAAGTTGCTTAACAGTTTGGTAGCGTGGCAACTAATATTAAGTGTCAAAGTTACTGGGCCATTGAGAGCCATGTATTTGGTCAAACTTATTCTAGCATCATCTGTACAGGTATATCTCAGTGCAACTGACATCTGAACCAGTAAACTTGGTAGAGCCTGTTGTTTTCCCTACTGTAGGGAGACATCACCCATAGTCTGATCAACTAAATAGAGCAAAAAGGCTGAGTCCTGCCCATTTGATTTGGGACATCAGTTCTTTTATAGCCTTTATAGTCAGGTTCAATTATCAGCTCTTCTTATATCTTTCCTTTGCTTTCTGACTGAAACTGCCTTATCAATTCTGGTTGTTGGGCCTTTAAACTTGGGCTAGCATTACACCATTGATTCTCTTGTGTCCCCAGATTGCTTGCTGCAGAATTGAGGACTTCTCAGGCTCTATAAGCATGTGAGCTATTTCCTTATTTCTCCCCTCCCTGCCCTCTGCATCCCCCATATACACATGCACATAATACCTTGTTGGTTTTTTTTCTAGAAACCCCTACACTAATGGGCTACAAATACATGTTAGAATATATAATTTGGCTACCAGAATTTTGAGGCCTTACTCTATTTCCTATGTTAATTTTTTTCTTTTTGCTGAGAAGTGTCAAGGCACTCAATTTCTTGGTCTGCTACATGTAAACTGCTTATTAATTTTCTTACAGTCTGCAAGATTTAGGGACTTTGTTATTTCCTGGGGGCTCAGTTCATAGACCCTTTTGGGTTCTGTGAAATGACTGGAGTATTTTGATAATGTTTCTCACTGTAGATGTAGAATTTAGTATTTCTTGGTCTGCTAGATCTGTCCCCCATTCCCCAGGTATTCTTGTTCAATTTGACTGATATTCTTATTTTATGGCTTCTTTTCTCTTGATCCCTTTGACTTTGTAGGTTTATGGCATTTTTATCCCTTTGTTGTCATTTTAATGGATCCTTGGAAAGAAGTGCATATGAACGTTCAAACTGTAGCTTAGAACTTTATTCTGAATGCATTTTCGAACTTTCAGTATAATTCTTTGGGAATAATTCAAGTACATTTACGTTTCCAGCAACATCTTAAACTGGCCACATAGACATCACTAATATCTGATAGGAAAAAAAACAAAACAAAACAAAATGAAACTTAACTGAGTAATAAGTCCAGCTTAGTTAAACATGTGAAACTTGCAAGCCCTCTGTCTTGAGACTTACCAACTTTGTAGTGTATACAGCCTTCTAAGTCCCCAACAGTGATCCAGCCTTGTTTCTTTTCCACTTCTGGGTCATTGTGTAGTATTCTGTTTCTTAACCAAGACAGATAGTAAACTCGTAGCTTATTCTTCTTTCCTGTTGAAATAATACAGCTTTACTTTCTTGAATTGATCATGGTATGATAATGGCCAGCCTTGATGTGTCCCCTTTATTATTATATATTATTACTATAAAGACTACAACTGTGAGTATGCTAGTAGTTTTGATTAACCTTCAAAAACAGAAATTGTAAAAGAAGACAAAAAACAAATTCAGCAAAGTCAACCTGGGTTCACAAAATGAGACTGACAAAATTTGTGGTGCTTAGATACCTGAAAGAAGTATCAAACAAAAACAAAGAAAAACTGTGAAATTAAAAAAATTTAAAAGTTCCCTTTGATAAACTGATTTGGAGTAAAGAATTCATGGGATGACAATAAAACATTCAGGTGGTATGGAAGAGTATATAAGGAGCAAAATTTGATAGACATTAGATTAGTGGAGTACTAGTCATGAAAGTGGCTCTTGGGTGGTGTTCTTAGGTAATGAGAAACATAAGGCTGTGATTTTTTTCTTGGCTATTTTTTTCCTTGGCTTTAAAAATATTTCATGTTTTAGAGACATGATATATACCAGAATAGAATTCATCAGAGCATTGCCAAATGGATATGAAAGAAGAGTGCATTCAGAATTTGAAATAAGGCAATTGCAGTGTAGTTACTGCTCATGTTTGTAATGGATACTGAGAGCATTTCTCCTGATAGCTAAGGTGACAGGACAGTCAGTGCCTTTAGGTTCAATGTTGATCTTATGAGGAAACTTGATTTTTCCAGTTTGGTAAAATAATTTGAGGAACGACTGCATTACCATAGATTCAAGAGTGATCCAAAATTCTTTTGTTCCTATTTCAATTTTCTCTCTCTGCATATGTGCCTTATGATAAAGTAAACAGTTACACTGCTATGAGAGAGGGTCACCAACATCATAAAAACTGAATTTCTTTATAGCATTTCCACCTTGGGGAGGTGACTGGCAGATACGTGGTTTTAATTTTCATTTGGTAACATAACAATCAAGAAAGCAATTAGCCAGAAAAAAGACTACACAGAAAACTCAAATAATCAACTCAAGTCCTAACACAAGAAGAATTTATCCAGTCATCTTTTATTTGGGCAAGATAAAACTTTATGCATTCACAGGAAAGGTCAAATCAAGAGGGAATTATAGTCCCAAATAAAGAAAATTTGTTGAAACAGAAGCACAGATAAGAGTTAAAGATCCTTCAAGGTTCAACCCAAACACCTTGTGTTATCTCTTTATGTATTAAAGACTCAGTGTAAAGCCATGTTCACAAACTCAGCTGCACAACAATCTTCAGCAGCTAAGGATACTATTGGTGCCTAAGCGCCATCCTGACATATTGGGACCCTCATCTGAGTTGCAACCTGTGTTGTCCCTTCTCCTTGGATGTTTCAAAAGTGCAGCAGTACAGTTGATTCCATAGTTGGTGGAGTGGGAAGGGAAGGAGGTCATTTGTTGAAGTCCTTTAAACACCATTAGGAAGAAAAAAACAGCAATGAACATAGATTCTTCCAGGATGTCTGCTAAATCTGTAATAGAATCTTTATCATTTTTATCCACCTATTTTAAAAATATTTCTTTTGGGATAATGCAGCAGGGTATAGTAGTAATGATTCTCCCATTCCACAGTGTTTGCAGACTTCCACCCCAAATGGTCCACTTACACTTCCTGAAACATCAGTGTTAGCAGAATTCGTTGTCAGACCGAAAATTTCTGCTGACTTTCCTTCCGAAAAGCTTAAATTTTGATATTCTCAATCTCAGATTATATGGCAATAACTGAGAGGCTGTATTAAAAAGATGCTTCAAAGTCCTGCCAGTGGTAAAAGCCTGTTTATGGCTATGCCTATGCCTAAGTCAATATCTATATCTATATCCCTTGTATCTATCTATATATCTGTATTTTCCCTTTGTGGTACATTTCTTCTTCACTCATATTTAATTCAGAGGTGATCTTCCCTTTAAATGCCAGACTCTCTGGTGTTACAACAGGTGGATGCTCTCACACTAGTGATATTGGTCTAATTCACTGTATTGCTCATTGGCTGAGAATGTCAAAGCTTAAATTTTTTAAAAAAATAAGATAATTATCTTTCTTACTTATGCAGCCTAGAGAACCACTAAGTCATCCTAGTAACATACCTGATATTGTCACAAGAACATTTAGTCCTTCTAGCACATCCATCTGCTGAAATCTCCTTCTATTGATCAGATTATAGACTTTGCCTTGCCCACTTCGGTCCAAAAGCATCAGGCCATTTTCAGTTCCCACCAGAAGATTTACACCTGTAAAGTTAGGAAGCATCCTAAGGTTGACCTTTTGTGGATTTTAACATGATGCATTTGGGAGCCCTCTAAAACCTAAGACATTGTTCTTTATAAATACAAACAGTGGACAAGTATGCTAAAAGGTATAGAAGTTGAAGGTCTGACTTAGTAATTAAATCATTATCCCTCAGGTAATAAAATTACAGTTTTCTTTTATGAAGTGGTAGCAGCCTTCATTACATCTTGCCTTTACTGCTCAATATAAGGAGTGCTTGTCAAGAAGAAATTTAGGCACAGCTATGAAAACAACACAATTGGCCTTTATTCCCTTTTAGAACAAGCAAAATCTGTTTCTTGACTCTCCCTATACATCTTACTCTTTTCCTTACCCAAGGGCCACCTCCATATCTATTCATACAGTTATTTCTCAGGAACTTAACCTGATTACCTTCAATATATGACAGTTCCATTTCCATACTCTATTAGGAAACAAGGTTTTTTCCATTTCATACCAAAACTTCACTGTCATATATCTCACACACTCAATGTTCTGCTCTATGAGGGAAATGAAAGGCTGGTCCAAAAGAGTGCGTTAGTAGACGGAGAATCACAGAAATATTGACTTTAAATGACTTCTGGGATTCCAGGAGAGCCATCTGCCATACAGTAATTCTTACTTACAAAAGCTCTGGCAGGTAAGTGCTATTTTCTGGATAGTAACAATTCCAGAAATTCATATTGAGGAAGATTAATTATACACCCACTGAGACACAGACAACACAAGAGATTCACTGAGCAATAGGCTATTTTTCTGAACGTGTAGCATGTGAGCTTCTCTTGTATTTCTACCTTCTGAAAACATGAATGTCTACTCTTCATCCATATGTCAAGCCTCTCAATATTAAATCTAGCTGTCTTGTTCTTACCTATCTTTCTCATCTCCAAAGGACAGAGCCACCATACCTGTCACGAAATGTTCTTTAGGCTTCATACTCTTCCCCACTAACACATCAAATTCTTTTAGCCCTTTAAAGTTATAATACTCCAACCCAGGCCTATTATTTTAGATAGGTAGAGATAGGGTACATTTTGATCTGGCCATGCAGGTGCTGCCACTGAGCTATGTCCCTGGGCCTATACTGAGTTTGAGTTCGGTTAAAAGCTGTTGGTGGAAGTTTTGAATTAAAAGGTAAGGCTCATAATTGCTTAAAAAGGTTTTATCTGGTATCATGGCTTAGGGACTTTACTCATATAGAATGGACTAGTTTTTAATTATGAAACTGTATCTTTATGGGATGTTGTACAGATCACAGAAACAGATTGTGAGGCAGATCACACAGGGATTGATACACAGTGGGTAAGTATTAAGTGGTGGCTAGTTCTGGAGATAATAACCTTGATAATACGATATCAGCACTTTCTATGTATAAAACTGGTTTTGGTCTCTTCTGAGGTCATAATAGTCCTAAGATGGGTTCCTAACATTGATGAATCAAGTAGTGTTTTTTGAGGTAAGGTCCACAGGATTATAATGTATCATAGTCAGTTAATGAATGGAGAAGAAGTACAAACATACCCCACAGAGCTGCACAAAGTATTTCTGAGTTGAATCGTTTCTTGTATTTTCTGATTTCTGGTGTGTCACTATGAGGTCGAATGTTGGTTGGGTTTACATTTACCACGGAAATCTTTCTTGCTTCATTGAGTTTGGCCTGTTCTTGCCTAAGAAGTTCGCTAGTAAACAGAGCTTTGAGAAAAAGAATCAGAGAAGTCAATAGCATTTTGAAAGATAACCAATGGAGATTTGGAGAAGGGACTTGAAAACACTCTGCTTGCTTCCTCTTTGGTGAATATTAATGGCACTGTAACTCTGAAACTATTTTTCTTTTGTACTTTTTTAGTAGGATAAAGTATAACTCATTCATCAATGTAGTATTTTATTCATTAGTAAAACAAACTTAGAGACACTACTTAAATGGTTTAGAAATATTAATCTTACAAAACCCCCACCTCTCGTAAATATATTAAAGAAAGATTAACTTTTTAAAATTACACATTATCTGCTGAGAAATTGATCTAACTGGCTTTAATTGCAGAAGTTCAGAAAGCAAGTGTATCCTCAGAATCAGCCAGATTTTTGTGGTAGGAAGCACACACATAAACTCAATACAGCTCAACACACACTTATTAAGTGTATATTGCGTGCATAGCATTATACCCAGAAGTTGTTTTTGGGAAATATGTGGTAAATTCAGAGATTGTTGAGGGGCAGCTTTTTCTATGGTCCCTGGATACCTCTGGATTTCTATCAGAAGCAAAATAGGAAAAAGAGGAAAGATGGGAAGGAAAAGACAAAAGGAATTTGTTTCAGAAATCCTATATAAATAATTCTTCCTTTTAAGATGGGGCCCAGACACTTAGTGGCTTTACTATTGAACTAGTGACAATTTTCCTTATCAGGTCACTCCAAAAAGGTAATCCGGCTGTTACCTGCAGCTGATGATTCTTCATCCTCTTCATCTTCATCAGTAGGTGATGTTTGGTATACTCTGGGGTCCACAAAGGGAGTGAAGGAGGCTTTGGTGCTGCTTCCCATGCCATACTAATCAGCAAGAAGATGACCAAGAGCAGATAAATTAATACCACAGGAGCCAGCAATGCTAACAGTATTTTTCTTGCAGTTTACAATGACTTCAGACTCCTTGATTTATTCTGCTGTTCACACTCCAATACCTGGGTTCAAAGTATGTACCTCTCCCCAATTTCTCCTGGTATAGGTTATCCACTAACTGTTGTGCATTGCTGGGCTTTATCAATTTTCAGACTGCAAGACGTACAGTAAGAAAATTATATTTTGTGTGACATATGACATATGATTCCTTAATATCTATAGAGACACTAGAGTAAATGACCTTTATTTCTAGAATTTTCTTTTCTCTCTCTCTCTCTCTTTCTTTCCTTCTTTCTTTCTTTCTTTTTTCTTTCTGGAATGGGATTGTGCTATGTTGTTCAGGCTGGCCCTGAACTCACTATATAGCCCAGGATGGTTTCAAATTCATGGCAATCCTCTTGCCTCATCCTCCTGAGTTCTGGGATTATAGGTATGGGCCAACATGACCAACTCTGATTTCTACTTTTAATTAAAAACAATCTTACATAAATCAAATGGTTTTAAGAAAGTGGGACACATTTGGGAATCTACTTAGTAAGCATGACTACACAGAAGTTCATCATGACTACAGTCAACTCAAGAGGTTCCCCCTTAGAAGGGTGACCTTTGGGCCTTTCTACTCTGATGTGGTATATGTAGACTGGTGTTGATATCAACTCCTTTAAAATCTTTAATTTAGGGATTATTTCATTTAGAACTTGATTTTTCCTTTCCATGATGATTTTATTTTTTAATTCTTTTATTTTATTTAATTTTTAAATTTTGTATTCATTTTAATGGGAACAGTTTCAAAACAGGTTAGTAGGACAGTTATAATATTTAATATATTGCATACTGCTGTATTCGTAGTAGTTATTCAGAGGACAAGATGCAGACATGATGTCTTGTCTAAACAATATTAGTATAAACCTTTCTTCTCATTGAGCTAAGAGAAAATAGCTGTACACCTATCCTAACTATTTTTTTCATATTTTCACAGGATGTTTATGATTTTAAATGATGAATATATTATATTTACATACTTCACTTGAATTCATTAAGAGATTAGGTTTGAGGTTAATATATGTTAGGGCTTATTTAATAATTTAGGCTCACGGACTTGGATAGCACCATAAAGTCATGAATTTAGAAACAGATTAAGGAACATTAAACTAAGTAGCAGGGCTTCATGTCATAGTATTTGGACTCTATGTTTGACTTTCTCCAAAAAGCTACAATAACTAGTTTTCCCTCTTGTCAGTCATTTAATTTGTATTATATTCAGCTTTAGAACATCACAAACATATCTATATCCAACATAAGTCTTTTCTTATGGGAATAAGTGTTAGCAAGTAAAAGTTTTTAGTTTGGGTTTTAGGTTTTTATTTTTTTCTGGTACCAGAGATTGAGCTCAGGACCCTGTGAGTTTTAGGATTTTATTGAAAAATATATCAACAATTTAATATCACTACATATATAGAGAGGAAACCCACAAAGATCCAGTTGATTTAATTCAAGATTTCCCTTATACTATTTGAAATAAAAATAACTGTGTCTTCCTCAGGGTAGGATTCCTATCCCCAGACAGAAACTTTTTCACACACTCTTTCCTTTGGCACTTACAAGTCGAAGAAGGAACCAGAAACCAATATGCCCAGTTAGAGCCAGGGTGCTCTTGGTGCTGACAGAGGTGTTTGGGCAGAGAATGTCTGCCCACAATACATTAGGCTACAGTAGGAATACTGAAAAATACTTTCCAGTATTTTTCTGTCTTTTTCCTTGAGGTATGAAAAACTTATCTGCTTTATAATGTTAGAATCTAAAATAAATATTCACTGTGTGGACAAAGCCCAAACCACCAACAGATATGTTTCTAGATGTATACAGGGCCTATTTGTGACACAAAGGCTGTTCATGAAACATAACTATGCCTGGTAAACTCATCTATCTGTTGCATGCTACCTGTGGGCACCAACTGAAGATGCTCCTTCAGGATTCTGCCTGGGACTGTATGAATACAAGAAATATAACACCTAATTTCTCCTTACCTAATTGGAATTTAGGAATTTTAACAGCATAAGAAATCATTAATTTTCATTTTTCATAAGTCATTTTAACCTCATTTTACAGTAATATCTTGATTCATGAACAACTCTGTATACAGACAATTTGGTTCTTAAACAAGCATTGGACGAAATTTTGCTTCCATTCACACCCTCTGCATTGGGTTACAAACACAGACATGGCCATATTCCCTAGGTAAACACAAACCTAAATTCCAAAGCAATTTAAGTTAGTAAACTGAGGCACCACTGTATTTAACAACTGGCTTTACTAAATTAATGTGAGTATGAACCTCAATTGTTAGGCGTGAAATCTCAATAGTTTGAACACAGGCTTGTAGCATGAAAGGGCTCAGTGCTGGCTGGTGACACAGAACGCTCAGTCACAAGCTACCTACGTTCCTTGGACAGCTCACTTAATCTCCCTGAGCCTGAGCACTGCCACCAACAAAAACACCTACTGGTGCCAATGTTATCTCAGGTTTTTTCTGCTCTGCATCTGTCAGCCGTTTCAGCATATACAGCTGTGTAATGGAACCAACTAAACATGATCAAGGGAATGTGGCCAAAACCTCATTCTTAGAAGACAGAAAAGTTGTAGAACCCTATGAAGGAGAACAGCATGGTCCTAGCTACAGCCCAGCACCTACCTCAGTCCCAGAGTCCATCTCCTGAGGATGGGTGGAAACACGTCCCAGGCCTTCAGTTGGGGTCCCGGCTGGGGAATGGCTCTGCTGCACCAGGTCAGGGAGATTGATGTGACCAGCAAAGCCATTGCTGTCACTGTGGCCAGATCGCTTCTTCTCTCCAGCTGTCTGAGGGGGCAGAGCACATGGAGACCATTAGAGAATGAAGAAAAGGTCACCGAGGAACATCATTCCTCATACAGAATGGGTGCAAGGAACTCCAAACTGATCCACGGGGTATGAGAGGGTAGCGTTCAAATTTATATTTTACTTACGAAAAGAAAAAAGCTTTTCTAATATTTAGTAGATGAATATTTAAACACTTGCAGGATGAATAGCTGGAGTTATGTTTGGGGTAGAGGTTCCCAATATTTAAGTTGCTTCTTGGCTATTGTAAATAGTGCTGCTATCAACATAGGACTGCTACCACTAGAGGTCTCTACTAATTTCTTTTGGATATATACCCAGTACTAGAATTGGTATTTTTTAACATTCTGAAGAACCTCCAAACTGTTTTTTCATATGGTTACATTTCTGCTAGCAGTCTGCAAGGGCTCCATTTTCTTCACATCCTCATTAGCACCTATCTATACCCTTTTGAGCAATAATCATCCTTCCTGGGGTGAAGCACTACCTCATAGTTGTGACTTACCCTCGCACGATTACGAGTGACGTTAAGCATCTTTCCAGATACTTGTTCTTCTGTCTGATGTCTTTTTAGATTTATTGTACATTTTAAATTGAGCTATTTCTTGTTATTGAGTTTTGTGAGTTCCTTACAGAAGGATTGATGAAAAAATACGGTATAGCTAAATTTTAAAATTTATTTCAATAAAAGACACATCACCTTGGGCTGGTGAGATAGCTCAATGGATTAAAATGGCTGCTTAGGGAAGCTTAGGCAAGCACAGGGACTGCACTTTGGTCAGCAGCACCACAAGGTGGGTCAGCTCTGTTGTCAGGGTGGGCTGAGCTGGACACACAAAAAAGACACTTCACCTTACTCTTTCTTGAATGTCTTTGTAAGGTGTGACTAAAGAATACAGCATGCATGTACCAACTTCATACGAAGAATGTAATCATGTACTACAAACATGTACTAATAAAAACTAAACAAAAAAATACAACAAATATTTCCGAGTTTCACGCAATGGTAAGCCAGGTTTATATAAACATTATGGTATGTTCTCATACACCTTACGCCTTATTTACCAGGTCTGGTTCTACGCAACTGCTGGCTTTTCCCCAGATGCAAAATGATAAGGAGGCTGAATATTTTGAATCAATTCAAGTCAGTTCAGGACATTGAGGCAGCCATGGCAGCTAAGCACTCATGAGAGAGGACTTCCAGAGTTGTTTCAGAAAAGAGCAAGAAATGAGGGAAAATTTTTGACAGGGTTTAGTGATAATGTATCTTTTACTATAATAATTTTTAAAAATTTATATATTCACCATATTTGTCAATCATACCTTGCATAGTCTGAATACTCCTTGTCAGACATGTAGTTTGCAGATACATTTTTTTCTGTTATAGATTTTCTTTTCACTGCTGATTGTTTCTTTTGCTGTATAGTTTTTTTTTTTTGAGGGGAGAGGATGTACAGGGCATCCAGGGTCCCAGGGTCTCACAACTAGACCAGACTCATAGTGATTCGCCTGTTTGTAACTTCCCAAGAGCTGAGATTACAGGCATATGCCACCACACCAGTCTCAATTGCTGTCTTAGCACACCCCGGGAGCTGGGCCAGCACAGCAGGCCCAGGGATCGAACCCTCAGCTCCTGTGCCTACTTGGAGGTGCTTTAACCTGCTGAGCTATTTGGCCAGCCCTGATGTACACAGTCTTGCAGCTCTTTGACTTGAGTAGCTCACTGGGGGCTCTTAGAGAAGATCTGATGAAGTCACTATTTCCCTTTCCACTTCTGCTTTTTTCAGTCATTAAACCAACCTTTTCCAGTGCCTGGTAAATGTAAATTTTTCTGTCAAAAGTGGAAGAGCCAAGAGGGAGGCAAGCATGCTCACTGCTCTCTCTGGGACTGCTATGGGCAAGGGTTTATGCTTTTCCTTTGACCATCACCCTGGCCTGGCTTCTTCCTTCCAGAGCCTGTCTTGGCCTTACAGTTACAATTCTGAACCTGCTACTGTCATAAAGTAAAAGCAGGCACATTTTGTTACTGCTGTTGGGTGATAAAACAGACTCAGGGGCATCTGAAGGGGAAACTGATGCTCTGCAGGGGAGTTGAGAAATAAATGGAAAGCCTAGTGTCTTATATTTCTTGCCAACATTGATCCAGGACTATGGACTGTCCCCGAGTGGGGCTCTTCTGGATTCAGTGTGCCACAGTGCTCATCTAAGCTTGTACTAGTGCCATTCCTCAAGAGTTGAACATTTAATCTTCTAAAAGACATTTAGGAAGTCAACCTTAATTTATTTTTATTATCCCCAGTCATTCCCCCCCACACACACACACTGGGCAAAGTTTTTTTTTTTTCCTTGAAATTTCTATTCAAATACTGAAAAGCTTTATAACATTTCCTAGAAATTTCTCAAGAGTATATAGAACGCCTCATCATTGCCAATCTTTTCCATCTCTCTTGCGTCAGTAGCCTTTTGCCTCAGTCCCAAACCTGGCGTGGATACATTGGTTAATAAAGAAAGATCTGGAGAGGCTAACCAGAGGAAGTGGCCTAGACAGTGAAAAGCTTGAAGCAGTGCTTCTGAATCTCCCCACTTCTGAGTGACCCTCCCTTCTGTCACTCAACCAGCACCATCTTACTGAACACCTTCATTGAGCCATGTACCAGGGACTCTACTGAGCATAGACATGAGCAACAGCCCTGTCCTCTAGAACTTCATAAACAGAATCCCAACTCTGTCTCTGGTCTTCATGCCTTCACCATCCCCACATGCAACAGCGCTGAGAGGTCCTATATACCCACCTTTGTCAGTACTGCACATTACGCACAGCATTCCACTGAATCTTCGTTATGACTTAGATCTAAAATGTCCTTCAAAAGCTCATATTCACAAATGAAACATCTAGAATGATCACAGAGTGCTATTCATCCACTGGTAAGTTCAATAGCTAAATGTGCTGTTCACCGGCAGGGCTTGGCTGAGGTAGGACCTGGGAGGGTTTATTTTTGTCACTGCCTTTTCCTTCTTTTTCTGCTGCCTGGATGCCATAATATGAGCTGCTTCCTTCCATTAAGTCCTTCCACCAGCCCTTCCTTTCAGGAGCTGGCAATGATAAGACAATCCTTGTAACATTATAGACTAGCTTCTATTATACCTATGTTACAGATGGAAAAGCTATAGTACAAGAAAAGCAACTAACTTGTCTAAATGACAAGTGCTGTACATGTCAAAATCAAGGTTCAGCATGGGTGTCTGGTGACAGAGACCAGGTGCTCTCGGTTGCACTGTTGTACTAGAGAGTTCAGCTCCTGGCCACAGCTGATTAGACCTGCAGTGGATACCTGACCCATATGGGACCAGATTCCCAATATAATTTAACATCAGCCCTGAGAAGTATTTAATTAATGTCAGCTACTGAACTAGAATATAGTGAATATCTTGCAATGAAGGGAGGGGAGGTGAGAGCACAAACATGCAGAGGGAGAAAGCTAGTCTGTGGGTAAAGACAGCAGGCAGGAGTGTGGAGGAAAGCAGAGATGAGGGCAAGGACAGGTAGACAATGATATGCACACAACAGGATGCTTATGCTTCCGTCACTTCCCACTTTCTCACTTTCTCTTTATGGGTTCCTTCCACAAAATGCCTCTGAACACTCCCTATTTCTGACACCCACCTACCAATACCTGCCTATTTTTTCTCCTTAAGTTGTGATGATGGGTTTTCCTATTATTTGTAAACAAAAACAGGTGAGGCTTCATGATGATCAACTAATGTGTTGGCACAGTGGGGCAGACAAACACTAGAGAGGTATCAGGTGATTCCAGGAATGTACTCTATACAGAGCCCACTGAATCTCAGTAGAAACTTCCAGGAGAAAGGGAAGGCTAAGCCAGACCCACAGTTCGTGGTGGGCAAACAGTAGCAAAACAAGCAAGAGACAGTCATAGCACTTTTTATGCCTTATATTGTATCCAAGTCACCTAGCACTCACACCCTTAGTCTTAGTGCTTTTGGGCCTAGCAGTACACCATGAATCAATTCCAGAATCACATACTCTAGATCCAGCCACCTCTGAAAAAGCCCCACCTACCACCACATGAGGCTTTGGGGGAACATCTAAACAAAAAGCGTAACAATAGTCACAGTTGTGCTTATCATCCAATGTGGAATTTGTGAAAGGAAGAAAAATTCTGCTGAATGCTTTTGTGTATGAACTGAATTTTTTTGCAAACAGAAGTGTTCATGAACTAAGGTATTAGTGTATGCACTTTTAATGTATTTTAACCCAAAATCTTAAGTGATATTTAATTTATGAGTTAACCCAACTGAGCCACAGGCATCCACATTAAACATTACTTCTAGTTGTGCTTGTCAGAGTGTTCCTGGGGATGAGGTCAATGTCTGCACTGGAGGGACTCAAGAAATTATCAATTGTCCTTGGTCATGCTGGGTGGGCATCAACCAATTTACTGAAGGTCTAAGTAGAAAAAATATAGAGGAACAAAGAACTATATCCTCCAGCTTTTTTGCCTTACTACCTGAGTCAGGACTTTCCCCCTCATCTTTACCTACCAGCTGGGATTCAGACTACCAGCTTCCTTGGATCATCAGTTTACAGAGGACAGTTGACTGGACTCCTTGGATTCCATAATCACATAAGCCACTTCTTATCTCTCTGTCTCTCTCTGTTCCTCCCTCTCACTGTCCCCTATCCTTAGTCACTCTCCATATAAAAATATTCTATTTCTCTGGAAAACCTGGATTGAAATAGTTTGTTATATTAAATGCTCACAATTCAGGCCGTTTTGACTGGCCGCACAGTGCATGGACCGAACTCCAGCTCCTGGACCTGACCTGTCATCCCAGAACTCCAGCCTGGACCTCACCACCATTCTGACTGGGCCAACCAGCAGACTCAGCCCTGGTCCATTCACTGACTCATCAACAACCCGAGCTCAGATTCCATCCACCTTTCTGACCAGGGCTCACATCAGCCACGTAAGAACTCTCTCAGCCGGAATACACCCCCCAACTTGACAACTGCCCATTCGCTGACTACACCTATATTCCCCACACGACCACCCACTGTCTCCACATAGCAGATCACTGTCCCGACCCATGGAGCCTTGACATAGTCAGCTGCCTGAGCTTTGACTCACAGTCAGGCACATCTGGAGGGGAAAAAGCTTGGTAGATCCAGACCCAAATTTCCATAGGTGCTAACTATATAAGTTCACCAAAGTGCAGATATCACTGCTATAAAAAATGATAAAGAGAAGGAACAAGATCCAATCCCAGGTCTCGAGTACACAAAAAATAAATACAGGAAACACTACCATGGAAGAAAATGGGAATCATGCAGACATGAAATCTCTGAATCAGTAGGAGCTGAGATTGAAAGGCAAGTGCAGAAACGTATAGAGCAACTCAGATCAGAGATAACATGTAAAGTAAAAAAAGAAATGTATGAAAAATTTTACTCTGAAGTGGAAAAACAACTGCAGAAACGTATAGAGGAAACTAGAGCAGAAATAACCTCCAAAGTTAAAAAAGACCTCTGTAAATCAATAGTATCTAAAGTAGGGGAACAACTATAGAAAGGTACAGGGGAGAACAGAGCAGAAATAATGTCTGAACTAGAGAGAGAAAGGATAACTATAATGGAGACTTTAGTATTACTAAAGAAGACATTGATAAAAAAAATTGGAGGAAAACAGAAAAATGATGGATTCCCTGGTTGAGCAATATAGGAAAGAAACAGATCGCATGAAACTGTTTCAAAGAGGTATACAAAAAATAAAATCTCAATCACAAGCTGGTAACACCATATGAACGAAAAATGAAGACAGTTTCAGATCATGAAGACAGAGTTGCAGCTAGTTAAAAGGTAAGAAAGGATCTCTTAAAAACAACTAGGATGTAGGAAAAAATAATTCAACATCTACAAGATGATGCAAAAATGAACAATGTGAGATTAATAGGAATCAACGAGAAAGGAGTCAACACAAATGATATAAAAGAATATGGGCAGAGGTAATAGCAGAAAACTTCCCAAATATGAAAAAACAATCAGACATACAGTAACTGAAGCATACAGAACCCCAGATAACATCAGTCTGACTAAAAACACATCCAGACATATAATAGTCAAGATCCCAGAAATTCAGCAGAAGAATAGTATACTAAAAGCTGTTAGAGGAAAAAAAAAAAAAAAAAGCAGATCACATTTAAAGGAAAACCTAACAGAATAGCAGATTTCTCTTCACAAACCATGAAGTCAAGAAGAACATGGAGCAGAGTGCTTCAAGTCCTCCATGAAAACAAATTTCAGCCAGACTGCTATACCTAGCAAAATTCTCTTTCAAGTACTAGGGAGAAGTGACATACTTCTACGACAATGAACAACTAAAGAATTTTATAACGTCAAAGCCAACACTACACAGTATACTTAAAAATATTTTAGAGAGAGACCAAAACAACTCAAACTCAAGAAATGAGAACAGAAAGAACCCACCAAATAGGGTACTTAATTAAACACAGGAGAAAAAGAGGTAAAGAGTAGTAAATGTCATGTCAATTGTACGTCAGTACATTTCAATTATAAACATCAATGTAAATAGACTCAATTCTCTAATTAAAAGAAATATACTGGCAGAGTGGATAAGGAAGCAAAATCAAACAATATGCAGCATACAAGAAGTGCACTTAACTCATAAAGAAACTCTTAGGCTAAAAGTGAAAGGATGGAAAACAATACTACATGCTCCAGCACCTCAAAAAAAAGCAGGGGTAGCAATCCTGTTTGCAGACAGTCTAAACTTCAAACCAAGACTGATCAAACGAAATAAAGAAGGCCACTACATATCGGTTAGGGGAAAACTTCAAGATGAAGAGGTAACACTGATTAATTTGTATGCACCCAACACAGGAGCAGCAAGTTCTATAAGGAAAAGCTTAATGGACATGAAAAATTTAATATTCAATACTACAATCTTAACAGGAGACCTCAATACCCCCTTATCTGAAAAAAGATAGGTCAAGCAGACAAAAACTTAGCAAAGAAGTAGCAGAACTGAACCAGAACTTGGAACAAGTGGAATTAGTGGACATACACAGAGTGTTCCACCCAACCACTTCAGAATACACATTTTTTCAGCTGAACATGGGACATTTTCCAAAATAGACCACATATTCGTACATTGGTCATGTTTAAGTATATGCAAGAAAACAAATTATCCCATGCATATTATCTGATCACAGTGCAATGAAATTGGAAATAAATGACAACAGAAACCACAAGAACTCCAGAAATACATGGGAATTAAACAACACTCTTCTCAACAACCAGTGGGTTACAGCTGAAATTAAGCAAAAAATTAAACAATATCTTGAATTTAATGAAAATTCAAACACAACCTACTGGAATTTATGGGATGCAATGAAAGCAGTTCTTAGAGGGAAATTTATAGCTGTGAACACACACATTAAGAAAACAGAATGGGAATAAATAAATACTCTCCTGCAGTACCTTAATCAACTAGAAATAGAAGAGCAAACGAAATCCAACGGTGAGAGGAAATTATAAAGATTAGAGCAGAAATTAATTCAGTTGAGACAAAGAAAACAATATAAAGAATTAATGAATCAAAAACATGGTTCTTTGAAAGATTAAATAAAATTGACAAGCCCCTAGCTAACCTCGTCAAAAAGAGTGAAGAAAGACTCAAATTCAAGCAATAAGGAATGAAAAGGATGAAATTACTACAGACACAGCAGAGATTCAGAGTATCATAAATAATTACTTTGAGAATCTTTACTCTCAAAGAATTGAAGACACAGATGAAATGGAAAGATTCCTGGAAAAGTACAAATTACCCAAACTCAATCAAGAAGATATAAGAACTCTCAATAACCCAATAACAGCCAATGAAATACGAAATGCAATAAAATGCCTACCGAAAATGAAAAGTCTGGGACCTGCTGGATTCACCACTGAATTCTACAAGAAATTTATAGAACACTTAATCTCAACACTCCTCAAACTCTTCAATGAAATTGAAAAAGAAGCAGTCCTTCTAAAATCATTCCTAGAGGCAAGTATTACACTGATACCAAAACCAGAGAGAGATGCAACTAAAAAAGAAAACTACAGGCTAATTTGCATCATGAACATACATGCAAAAATTCTCAATAAAGTCCTTGCCACTAAAATATAACAAATCATCAAGAAGATTATACACCACGACCAGGTAGGATTCATCCCAGGGCTGCAAGGATGGTTCAATATATGCAAATCTATAAATGCAATACACTATCAAAAGAGTCAAAGCTAAAAATCACATGATTGTCTCAATTGATGCAGAAAAAGCCTTTGACAAAGTCCACCGCTCAATCATGTTCAAAGTCCTACAGAAAATTGGAATAGAGGGCCTCTACCTCAACCTGATAAAGGTCATCTACAACAATCCAATAGCTAACATAATTCTAAACGGGGAAAAACTGAAGTCTTTTAGTCTCAAATCTGGCACGAGACAAGGATGTCCTCTATTACCACTCCTATTCAATATAGTCCTGGAATCATTAGCTACAGCCATTAGACAAGAAAGAGAAATAAAAGGAATAAGAATAGGTAAAGAAGAAGTAAAACTATCACTATTTGCAGATGACAAGATAATCTACTTGGAATACTCAAAAAACTCCACTAAGAAGCTACTAGAATTTATACACAAATTCAGTAGTATAGCAGGTTACAAAGTCAACACACAAAAGTTAGTAGCATTGTTCTACACAGATAACAAACACACTGAGAGAGAAATTAGAGAAACAGTGCCTTTTATGATAGCACCGAAGAAAATGAAATACTTGGGCATTAACCGAACTAAGGAAGTAAAAGAACTTTTCAATGAAAACTAACAGTACTCTGAAAAAAGAGATTCTAGAAGATTTCAGAAAATGGAAAGGTATTCCCTGCTCCTGGATAGGAAGAACCAACATTGTGAAGATGGCCGTGCTCCGTAAATTGTTACACAGATTTAATGCAGTTCTATCCAGATACCATCAACATATCTCACAGACCTGGAGAAGTCATTCCTAAAATTTATTTGGAATCAAAAGAGACCCAGAATTGCAAAGACAATTCTGAGCAACAAACGTTGGGCAGGAGGCATTACAATTCCTGACCTAAAGTTATACTACAAAGCTACAGTAATAAAACCAGCATGATATTGGCAAAAAGATAGACTTGAGGATCAGTGGAATAGATTAGAAGATGCAGAAGCAAATATAAACACACTCAATGACCTTATCTTTGATAAAGGGGCCAACATGCTTACTGGAAGAAAGACAGCCTCTTTAACAAATGATGCTGGAAAAACTGGCTCTCTACATGCCAAAAACTAAAACTTGAGCCTAGTCTATCACCATGCACGAAAATAAAGTCAAAATGGATTAAAGATCTAAATATTAAACAAGAAAAGCCGGGCGTGGTGGCTCACGCCTGTAATCCCAGCACTCGGGAGGATGAGGCAGGAGGATTGGTGCAAGTTCGAGACCAGCCTGGGCTACAAAAGTGAGCTCAGGACCAGCCTCAACTGCATAGCGAGACCCTGTCTCAAAAAGACAAAAAACAAAACAAAACAAAACAAAAAAACAAAAACAAAAACAAAAAAAACAAGAAATACTATATCTCCTGGAAGAGAAAGTGGAAAAAAATCTTGAAGATATCGGGGCAGGCAAAAAGTTCATAGACAAAAATTAAAATGCATGTTTTACACTTGAAAGCATCAACAAATGGGAGTTCCTCCAGCTAAGAAGTTTTTGCACATCAAAGGAAATACCAACAGAGTGAAAAGACAACCCAAAAATTTCAAAAAGAATTTAACTAATAAGTATTCAGACAAAGGTCTTCTATCTAGAATCTACAAAGAACTAAAAACCATTAGGGTTCCAAAATTCAAAGACCCAATCCAGAAATGGGCATCTGAGATGAACACACACTTCTCTGAGAAAGAAATTCAGCAAGCCCATAAATACATGAAGAAATGCTCCACATCGCTAGCCATCCATGAAATGCAAATTAATGCAACACTTAGATACCATCTCACTCCAGAAAGAATGGCTATCATAAAAGAAATCAACCAGCAAGAAATGCTGGAGAGGCTGTGGAGAAAAAGGAACCCTTCTCCACTGCTGGTGGGAATGCAGATTGGTGCAACCATTATGGAAAGCAGTGTGGAGGATCCTTAAAAAACTAGAACTGGAAATCCCATTCAATCCAGCTATCCCCCTACTGGGAATTTTCCCAGAAGAACTGAAAACATCATACCATAGTGACATCTGTGTACCTATGTTTAGAGCAGCCCAATTTGTAATAGCCAAATCTTGGAAACAACCAAAATGTCCATCATTTGAAGAATGGTTGAAAAAGATGTGGTATTTTTATACAATGGAATATTACTCAGCTATAAAGAATGATAAGCTGGAAGACTTCATATATAACTGGATGTATATTGAACATATACTCATAAGTGAAATAAACCAGACCTACATATGTAAATATTGTATAGTCTCCCTAGTGTAAGAAGTTTAAAGAAGAAATAAAAATTGAAGGGCATAACACAGCTGACTGTGTTATAAATTAAACAACGAAGTGACTGGAAGCAGAAAAGAGAGGAAACATAGCAGGAGCAAAAACATGCACTTATGTACAGAGGATGAACTAGACATTGGTCCTAACAACCTTGAAAAGGTTTATCACATTGATCATAGCACCATGCAACACTAAAACTATGCTTGGAATGCATGTCATTCTCACCTTTTAGATGTATACTGCTTCCAATGTAAACTCAGTTACTATTATACTCTCTCTCAAGTAAATAGCTGGTTAACAACAACAACAAAAAAACAAACAAACAAAAAAACACAAAAAAGGGTATTAATTGAGAGCAAGAGACTGGGCAAAATGCCATAGGGTTGACATGCTACAATTTTGTACATCCTTGGATTTCTAAATGTCTGCATAAAAGTCTATACAGAGTTATTAGAATATCAATGATTGACAGAAAATATAAATTTCAAGCTAAGTCAAAGATGTTTGATATTGAGAAAGCCAGTGATGATAAGCTCAATTACCTATGTTGTAGAGTAATAGTGTCATGAAGCTTCTCTGCTGAAGGGTAGAAAATGTAAGTTAATAGAAAAAAATGAAGAAAAAGAAGGGCTATGAGGATAGCCAATATTTTGGCCCTAGCCCTTCAAGGTCAGTAAGGACTCAGGACATAAGAGAACCTGTGCTGTTATATCCTATAATTCAGAAGTGTCCCAAATTTTCTGGTCAAGGAGATTATGGTACTTCAGAGGAAAGGCATAAATGAACTACAGTGTGTCTAAGGAGAGTCACCAAGATAAAAAACATTCTCTCAGGCTTTCACAGAAAGCAAACTGGTCAAGCAATGGCCTTGACTCATCCCGAAGACTGACACTGACAACAGTTCTACAAAGCACTGTACATGGTTCCAAAGTTAATCCTGAGGGGATCTGACCTTGGAAGACACAAAAGATGAATGTTTTGTTATACAGGTCTTGCTTTAACATGCCCTTGATCACCCAGTGGAAAAGCTTACTTACGAGGCATAAAACGCAGAACTAGATTAGTATGATGAGCTGTAAGAGGCTTAAATCAACAACCTCCAACACTGTCGGCTTCACCGGTAACCCAATGCAATTATGGAACATTGGATTATGTATATATCTACTTCCTCTCAGTTCAAAGAGAAGAAATTTTTTTTCTTTCCTTACCAGTATCAATTAGAAAATGTATCATGTCCACACCCTGTGCTCTATATTACTATTATGAAGACAATACGCAATGTGTAAATTATTGCGACTGTACTACTAATGTGTTGTTAAACTATCATACTGATATTTCTTAATAAAAATAATAAAAAATAAAAACAAAAATCAGCCATACTTACTATAAAGTGTTTAATATAAGTACACCTATTTCACTAATAATAAATCGTACATCCTTCTTGAAAAAAAATAAAAGCTTCCAATTCAGAGAAGTATAATTTGTAAATTTAGAGGACAAATATGAGATCATATTCATACGAGACAATGGTGAATGTGATTTTTCAAAGTGAATGATTGTGGTTATATAATCTGGGAGTGCTTTAAATAATATGAAGTCATTCTGACATGGCTGGCAACAAATGTTTCTAGGAGGAACTGACTCTATCCTAAAGACTCAGGCAAATTTAAAACCATCTTAGACATTGCAGTCCTTTTATTTAGCATTAAAGAGTAATTCGGTCCTGACCAT
>PVJA010021248.1:0-35829 GCA_004027025.1 Myocastor coypus
TTTCTTAGTTGAAGAGGTATGTGGTGCCTTCTTACCTCAAACATATCTCAGCAGATTTTCACTGTAGTGAGTAATTGTGTCTGGTCTTTACTCTTCAGTGTTTTCTTGCTGAAAAGTATTGCTGAGGTATTGTGCAGGTATATACCCAAATATTTATAAAATATTTATATTGGCTTGAAGATCTTGTAAATCTCCATTGAGAAAAGATGTATCCAAATAAATGGAAGTCACTTAAACAAATGTAAGTCCATTTCAGTTAAATAAATTGTTTAAAGCAAAAAAAAAAAAAAAAAAAAAAGATTGGAGGCTTTTAGCAAGCTTTGTCAGCCCATCTGTGGTGGGGGGGAAGATACAGGTGTACTGCCTGGCAGGTGACCATGACAATGAAAGCTTCCAGTGTCAGAGCATAGGAGCTGGGTCACCACCTTAGCCTTCCATACTGCAGATGGAGATTAGCAATGGCCTTGCTGCTGGGCGTGGGTGGTAGCTGCCTGGGGGAAAAGGCCTGATGTGCCTGCAGGCTGGTGGGGCTGTGCTTACTGCCATCTGCCTGTCACCAGTGGCCTGGTCACACGGGACTCAGGTACTTGTCACCTACTCCACAGTCATGAGGCTTTTCCTGCAGCATGTGGATTGTACTGTCAGCCCAGAGGAGGGATGCAGGGTGGAGTGTGGCTGTGCCTGGGGATCCTAAAAAGGCACTGAGCCCTGAGCTTGGCTTGAGAGATTCTCATTAGATTTTGGGGTGGGGGAGCCATAGTGGTGCAAACTCCCTTTAGGAGGTGCCCAGGTACCTCTGGTGCAGAGCACCACTGGCCCGGGGCTCACCACACAGAGCGCTCCAGCAGCAACATCCGGGTGAAGCCTTCCTTCTTAGAAATTCACCCAAACCCACTGGGTCCAAGGCAGCCTTGTCTGCACACTGCTGCTTGCAGAACAGCCCAGGAGCAGCACAAACACAGAGCTGGCCGCAGCAGCCTGGAGCAGGAGGCCAAGAATGATTCTTCCCAAGATTTTGTTCTGAAAAGGTTTACACATAAGAAGAGCTGGAAGGATCACCAGGACTCCTATACCTGCTTCTGGCCACTCCATCAGATCTCAGTTTGCTTTGTCCTTTGACCATCTGCCTGTCCACCCCTGTCAGCATCCTAGAGCAGCCTGTAGATGACAAGTAACACCAGCTGTCCTTCCTTTAGCATCCACCCTGTCCTAAGTGCTTTGTAGGCAGTATTTTGAGCCTTGAAAACTCCATCAAAGAGGCATGAAACCCAGGCTCCAGGAAGCTATTACCTGAAGGGTCACATAGCTGGTCACAAGAGAGCCTGAAATTTGAGCTTCAGGCCTCAAACCCTGCTGTAAGTACTCGGGTGCTACACACACAAGGTAGGAAAGAGCCACCAGCCTTGCCCTGAGTCCTAGAATGCTGGGGCACTGATGACAGCAGAGGCCCACAAAGCATGCTGGGAGAAGTATGCTATCTCTTCCTGGAAGAGATAGGCCTTGGTTCTCATGGGGGGGGGGAGAAGCTAGGAAATAGCCCTATGCTAAGAAGCCAGGAAATAGCCAGGAAATGTTCCCTGCAGAGAACAGTCCTGGTGAGAAGACTGAGCCAGCATGGAATTTGGGGCAGTGCCAGGCAAGTGGTATCCCTGAACATCAGGGCTTTGCTGGAAGACTGTGGGTCATGGGTAGACAAGACCCATCTCCTGGAGCCTCTCATGAGGTGGGCATGTGCCCTCAGCTTGCTGCAGAGACAATTGGTGGGTCAGATGCCATGCACGGCTCAGGTGACCCCAGAGGGGCCTTGGTGTTCAGCGAACAAGCTGTAGGGAAGGTGGCCTGAATTGGAGTGAGAGAAGGGCAGAGATCCTAAAAGGGATGCCGGGTTTCTGGAGGTCACAGGGCTTCAGGGAATCTGGGAGGCTGGCAATAGGGCAGGTGGTGGCCAGCAGGATGGCTCAGCTATCTAAAGCGCCTGCTTAGGCCAAGCTTAGGCAACCACAGGAACCACAGTTTGATCCCCGGCACCACATGCTGTACCAGTCCCATCCACAGGGCAGGTTGAGTTGGTAATAATAATAATAATAATAATAATAATAATAATAATAATAATAAAGGGCAGTGGTGAGGCTGGTCAGTGTCTAAAAGGGTGCTGTGTGTAGGGGCGGGGATTCACAGACTTGGAGGGGAGAGGTAAGTGAAGAGGGGGGAAAATGGGGGAGGTGAGAGGAGGGGAGATGAGGTCACCCTGGGTTCAAATAAAAACTCAGGCAGGCCAGGCGCCAGGGCACACACCTGGAATCCCATCTTTCTGGGAGGGTACAGGCAGGAGGATTGGGAGTTGGATTCCAGCCTAGGAAAGTTTGCAAGACCTTACTTCAAAATAAAAAATAAAAGGGCAGAGGATGTAACTCCGTGTGAAAGTCTTATGTTCAATTCCGACTACAAAAAAAAAGAAAAAGAAAAAGAGGGGAACAGGATGTTAAAATGACACATTTCAAGAACATAGTGAAGATGGTTCACCGCCAGCTTGTGTGGTTGGAAGAAGGCATTTGGAGAGGACGGAGCTCTTCAGAGAGTGAGGTTTCAGCAGGGCCTTGAAGGTGGCTGGGAGCTGAGGAGCCAGGACCTGGACTGGCGGAGAACCCCGAGCAGGAACATGCAGCTAAGAAAATGAGCGCAGGGAGGACAGTGTGGGGGTGCCGAGCAGAGGGCTAGGGAAGAGGCAGAGTGCAGGGGCTCACGTGGCAGGCAGGCAGGGACAGCCCTGCGCAGGCACCGTTGGAGAGCAGGCAGCCACAGACGGGCAAGCGGGTGCAGATGGCCAGGGTGTGAAGGCGAGGGCTCTGTGTCTGCACATGGAGCTAGGTCCTGGGAAGTTCATTCCAGCCACTGGAGCCCCAGGGATGGGGACCGGATGTTGTGGCCATGTTGGGATGAGCAAAGAGCTGGCTGGTGAGGGGACAGTGGGGAGCCTGAGGATCTGGGAGATTTCTGGGTAGGACCGTACAAGAAGCATGCAGCTCAGCACCTGCTACTGCAGCAGGACCACCCAGGACAGTAGGCACAGACCGGGCGATGATGTGAAGGTGGCAGAGACCAGGGCGATGGCAGGGCCTGCAGTGTCCTGAGCCTGCAGCCTGCTGCCAGAAGGGTCTGGGTCAGGGGCTCAAGACTGAGAGCTGACAGAACAGTTACAAAATCAATGGCTCCCTACCTTCCCCCCAGCACCAAAGTACAAAGCCATCATCCACAGTGACCTGTTAGAAAATACAATGGGAAACAATCAGACTGAAAGGCAGCAGTGAGCTCAGGAATAAACTGAATGTGAAAACTGCAAAACTGACGGCTTTGAGAACCGGATCACGGGAGAGAGGCCCAGCCCAGACTTCTGGTCGGGTTGCTAGCTGCTGCAGTCATGGGCAAAATTCAAAACAGAGGACTTTTATTTTATATGTTGGGAGGTGAAGGATGTAATAATTACTCTAAATGTCCTTAAAATAAAGGGGAGGCATAGTTTCCTAAAAGGAAAACCCACAAAAGAATCCTTGCCTAGGCAGCTATGAAAATATAATGTGGAGATGGACTGCTGGAGCCCTTTGAGGCAAAAGTCCTTTTAGAAGGTGAAGTTAGAGACAAGGAAATCCAAAAAAGTATCCTTCGTGTGCTGTTGGGGGAAGGTGTCCTCCGTCCTCTTTGGGTTCCCACACTTGGGACCCTGTCGTTCAGTCTCTAGCCCACGTGAACTGCAGATGACACTGCAAATCACTCCTGATGTTCCTGACTTCATCGCTTTGGCATTCCACTTTATTTTTTAATGATATTTCTTCATTATTTTTTTTAGACTGTGTGGCCCCTTTCATATGTCAGAAAGGAAAACATGGAGAAGTTGTTTTCTTGAGTCCTGGGGAAGTGTATTTCCTTCTCTTCTTTTTCCAGGTTAAAACCTGGTTTTTAGCAAAGTTATAAACATGTGACCACCCTGAGACTTAGCTTGGTTACTAGGTGAAATATTTAGAATGAATAAAGTCTTGGGAGTTCCAAGAAAGCATCTTTGAGATCATCAGCCAGCATATTTGGTTTTTATCTGGATTAATGAATTAAAACTCAATTATGTATAAATTTAAATAATCCTGAGCCCTCCTCCCCTTTTATCTGCTTAATTGATTTCCTCTGAGGTCAGAAGACAGGGTGGCCATAGGTAACTGGCATTTAGTGAGTACTGCCCCCGCAGCAGCTGTGTTCTGGGAACTTCCTCATGTTTGCTGGATTACCACCACAAACCTGTATGTTCTTCCCATTCTGCACAGGGGGAAACTGAGTCTCTGTGGGCATGAGCAGCCTAACCAGGCCTATAGAACTAAGATTTCATAGGCCCAGGATTTGATTCCAGGCAAGCTACCTCCAGAACCACCTCTGTTACCCTTCCCAGACTTCCTCCTTCTGTCATGTGAAACTTTTGTCTCTGTTCATCTTCTGATTTTTTTTCCCCCAAAGGCATGCCCTGTCCACCTGTGGAGCTCTCAGACCCCTAGGCACAGTGAAGGAGTGGAGGGGGCTGCTTCTTCTGGCTTTGGGGGTCCCCAGCTCCTACTCCTCCCCCAGCTCCACACCTGCACATAGAGGCTGCACCCTGAGGCCCCACACCCTCGGCAACTCCTGTGTATCTGCAGACTCCCCTGCCCAGCCGTCCTTCCTCCCTACTGCTCCTGTCCTCACTACGGGGCGGGGAGACCCTGCACTGTGTGTGGTGGACTTGTGCCCACCACAGCATGCTGAACAACAGCAGCTACACCCTGAAATTCCATTAGGATTGACTGTGTCAGCCAGCCAGCTAGCCAGCCACCAGGCCAGTGAGGACGCGGGTGGCCCATTATTGGCCAGAGGCCACACTGCAGCTTGTGTCTGTGCTATGGACTTGTGTCAGGTCCCTTAATGAGACCAGGGACTGGGGTTTTCCCACCGTTTGCTTATTTTCTTGCTGTGGGGCGGCCAGCCTGTGGCACTGCCTGAAAAGCTCCATAATAGCGGGTGACTCAGGGGGTTGGCATCTCTCACCATCTCTAGAGCTCCGGGCAGTGTTTCCCTCCGCTGCTCTCAAAATAGCCAGGTTTGATGGCAGCCGCAGAGAACGCTCTGCTCCTTGAGTTTCTTAAAGTTGTAGTGCCTGTTCCTGAAGCCACTCCAGGAAGAGCATTAGGGAAGCTCAACATTTTTCTCTCTTTGCCACTCAGTCCCAGGGGCCACAGCAGTGGAGGGCCAGACCCTGCCTGCTCCCCAGGTGTCTATGTGAGCTCCATGATTGATACCAGCTCTGCACTCAAGCCCTGTGCTGGGCTGTGAGGTTGGAGAAGGTGACGTAGGTCCCACCCCTTGGATCAGGCCACAGATGAGCGACTCCCTTAGGAGACCCCTGACTGGGGTGCCCTGGGAGGGCTTTGCTGGCTTTGCTTTTGTGCACGTGGTTTGGAGGGTCCACCTGTGGGATTTGTGCTTCCTGACATCGTGTAAACTGCGCCATCCCTGAGCTCACGGGGTGTCCCAGTGTGGATCAGGGGAGGTGTTGGGAACCCAGGCTGCCAGTCCTGCAGCTCACCCTTCCTGGTGAGTGGGGTCCCTTGGCGAAGTGGCTCCGCAGTCCAGCCTCTCACGCCCAGGGCACAGGCCCTGCGTGGGAACAGCCAGGGCACACAACAGAGTGGACAGGAGAAGTTGAGCTGCACGCATGGCAGCCTTGCCAGGGCCAGGAAGGGCCCGCCAGCTGAGGGAGGTGTTGCCGCTGCATGTGCACTGTGTCCCCCTTCCTGCGCTAGCACCCGTGCTGAGCACTGTGGCCCCGCTCTCATCCCGAGCTCAGTAAAAGCTTGGTGATGCTTTGGATCCCACTATAAGAGAATCGAGAACCATCCTCCCACGTGGGCTTGGGGAGACCCATCTGCTGCAGGGTGACCTGCCTTGCCATCCTACTGACCTGAGGCCCACAGCCATAGAAGGTCCTGGCTCAGCCTGGGTTGGAGGCCCTGTGGCACCCGAGCAGGCTCAGAAGCAGAACTGGGCCTGCTCCCCCTAGGCTGCATTAGCTGTAGGACTGGCCTCTGCTGCTGCTGCTGCTGCTGCTGCCGCCATTGTCCCAGCCACTTACCCTGAAGGCTCCTGATTGTACAGACCTCAGGTTTCCTTGGTGATGGGAGCTGTTTTTGTTCCTGAAACCTAAACTGCTTGGTCATGAGTGTGTGGGACTAGTTAGTGGCTCATGTCCTGCTTCCAGGCCTCCCTCCTCAGAGGCAGGGCAGGGCCCAGCCCACACGGCCTGCTTCCTTGGCAAGGCCACTTGTGTGCCCTCGGGAATCCCTCCTCCCTCCTTTGAGTTCCCCTTGCTGTCCTCAGGGTGGGATACTTGCATTGGTGGGGATTACCACAGCCCAGTGGAAGTTAGTCTTGGCGCAGCTTGTGTGAGCCAAGTGCCTGCCTAGAGCTGGGCTCCCTGCTCTGTTTTCCTGCCAGGTGCACAGCACGGTGACAGCGTTGCCGAGGTTTTGCTTGCCCTCTGCCACATGCAGAGTATTTCTGGGAACTGGGGTCAGTGACATCACAGTGTTGCTCTAACAACCAAACAACTGTTGTCTGCCAGCAGCCCTGAGGGGGGCCTGGAGTGGCCAGTGGAGGGGGCTGGGGTCCACTTCCTGTGCAGGGCGAGGGCCTGAAACGGTGGGGTACGCAGTAACATAAGACTGATTCCAGAGTTAAGGAATCGCCTGGTTGGGCACTTTTCACCATCTTATCCAAAGAGCCAGGATAGCTCTCTGGGTGCTTTGAGGCTGTTAGGGCCTTAGGCTACGCCCTCAACCCCTCGCTTGTCTTCTCTTCACTCCTCTCCAAGGTGTCCCTGTGGAACCCAGCTTGAGAACCACAGGGACAGCCCGGCTACCTCACCCATGAGGAGTGTTACTCCTTGTTCCCATCTCAGCCACTCTGCAGGCTGCCTCAGACCTGTGACTCCAGGGACAGCAGTGGTGCTTGTCCAGCTTCTAGGGCCCTGGGGCCCAAAGCGTGGCCTGGATACCTTCCCACTGCCCAAAGAAGCCAGGTCCTGGGGTTCCCTCCTGTGCCCATCTCTCCAGCACTGCCTGGTGCTTGTACTTGATGGGGAAGGCTTTCCAGAGGGCCTGGCCCCTCTCAGTGCTTCCAAAGTCCTGGCCACTGGTTCTCTTCATTCAGCCAGAACTGGCTGAGCGGCTCCCGGGTGGTAGCAGGTGCTGCCCTGGGTGCCAGGGAAAGCAGAAAGCAGAGCCGCCCAGGCCTGCCTGGCTCCACACAGGCTGGCAGGTGGGCTCCATGCCCCTCAGCGGGTGCCAGGCCTGAAACATCGAACAGGTGCCACCCAGTCCTTTTTACAAGGGGCGCTCCTCCCTTCAATTCCTTCTGGCTTTTTAATTCTTGCTATACTTTTGCGACACATCATAATCACCCTCATCTCGGGGACCTGGTGCATATAGATCACACCTCGATCGTTTTTACTCCCCTCAGCTCTTCCACTGCTTAATCAGTTATTGTTTTAAAAATTCTTTTCACAGGGCCCTATTGGAAGGCGAAAGTAACCCACAGATATTAATCTGGACTGAGGACATCGAAAACAGGCCACAAGGTAAATGTAAGAATAACTCACGATTTAACTTTAAACTGCTGTCCATCTGAACTGATCACTCCACAGGGAAAGAAAGCATGGCCTCTCCAGAAGGGTGGACCTTAGCTGTGGGTCTTCAGGAGACACTAGTTCATCTGTCTTAAGTATCAGAAAGATTTTTATCTGGTGGAATATAATTTAAGTGGTTCAGTACGTGAGCCTAGGTGGGGAAGGTCCTTAATAAACATAAATGCTCCCCTAAAGCTTACTTTGAGACTTCCCAATGTGAGACTGATGGCATGAGAGGGGAGGATGTGGATTTGATTGTCACACCCTAGAAAGGGACATCCTTTTCTTTTGCAAAGCAGGCAGCTTGGGTTGTAACCTAGGCACAGGGCAGTCCTCACCCTGCAGCTGCTACCCATGGTCAGAGGAGGGGAAACTATACAGTGCCTACCACATTAGGGGCTTAGGAAGCTTTTTCTGGGGTCCTGAGGACTGTGTCAGTTCAGTCCGAAGTGTAGGGCAGGGCCATCTTTCCTGTAGTCATGCGGCTGACATAAGAGAACTTGGTGTTCCTCAGAAGGGCCTGAGGATTTCCAGGGTGATTTTGAAAACAAAAAACAAAAAACAAAACAAAACTGGTGAGCCCTATGAAGTCTTAGAGAAATTCTGGCTCAGCAGTGACAGAGGAAAGCTGCATACAAAACGCGCCCACTATGCAGTTGCCCTTCCGTATTGGGGGAAGACTGACTCCAGCACTCACTCTGCTGGCTTGAGTGCCAAAAGCTGTGGGCACGGAAGGCTCGAGCACAAGAGGGTATGATACTTGCATAGAATCTGCGCACATCCTCCCATGTGCTTTAAATCTTTCTTTAGATGACTTACGATGCCTCACACAATGTGAGCACTGTGCTGATAGCTATGACATTCAGGGAATACTGACGAAGATCCTATACATACTCAGCACAGATGCATTTTCTTTCTCAGTATCCCTGATCTTTGGAGGTTGAATATGCAGATGTTGAACCCAGAGACACAGAATGCACGGAACCCACTAATTCAGTAGTTTTACTTTAATCTTCCCTGTTTCCATGAGGTCTTTCTCAGTGACAACGTCACTGGGTTCAGAACAACAACTTCAGGTTTTTTTTTTTTTTTTTTTGTTTTTTTTTTGGTGGGACCGGGGTTTCAACTCACGACCTTGCACAGGCCAAGCAGGCACTTGTGCCATGGAGTTATCTCCCCAGCCCCAACAACTTTAGTTCTAATCATCTATAGACTGCAGGAGATTTGTTCTTAGGCAACATCCAACAAATCTCCTTTCTAATTCTGAGAATGAGTCTGAAAAACACAAAGATGTCCATGAATGTGGTCATTCACCAGCCTGCCTGGCATCAGTTAGCGTCTGACATCTGTAAATTAAGAGCTCTTCCTTCCGCAAATTTCAAGGTTTACTTGTTCTCCTAAATTGCTCACGTGTGGCTGCGTGAGTCTGGCAATGGATCACGTAACCTAGGAGGAGGAGAATGATGCAAGGGCCAGGGCCCAGCTCCATGGGGAACCAACGTGCTATGTCAGGAGCATGTTCCTGCTGTACCAACTGGGACTCTTGAGCCTCGGGAGGAGGGCTAGTAGGAATCTCTGTTAGTGTGTCTGATTCAGTTTTCTAAGCCTCCTTCTTTCTTTATTTTTTTTTCTTTCTTTGTATTTCAGAGAAGGGTCTCCAGGGTGTTCAGGGTGTCACTACTAGATTGGACTCCTAGTGATCCACCTGTTTACTATCTCCCAAGAGCTGGGATTACAGGTGTGCCACCATGCCCAGTCTCAATTGCTGTCTCAGCAAGCTCCAGGGGCAGGACTGGCATGGCAGACCTGGGGATTGAACCCCCAGTCACTGTGCCTGCTTGAAGGCACTTTAATCTGCTGAGTTATCTGGCCAGCCCTCAAGCTTCTTTCAAGAAACAGAGATTTCCTATTTGTAAACTAAATGAATTATAGAAATTACATCTCATGCCCAAAGAAAGAAGCTTTAGAACAAAATTTCTAGTTGTGAACTCTTGTGTTCAACTTTGAGCTTACAACTAGTTGGTTTTGTTGTTGTTGTGGTTTGGTTTGGTTTGGTTTAATGACAGAGTCTTACTGTGCAAACTAACCTTGAACTTCCAGCCATCCTCCTGCCTCAGCCTTTCAAATGCTGGAATTCTTGGTGTGCACCGCCATGGTCAGCATACACTCCAAACTGGTGCTGTCCTGCACAGAGCTACTTGTTAAACAGACCCACAGATAAGTTCCTAGATATTACTGATAGTTCCTAGATTGATACTTATCGATGCAATTACACCTTTTGTGACCATGCCTAAAGTAACACTGGCCTCCTGACAACACGATGAGAGATGGAGAACCATCGTGGGCTCTTCCATGTTTCTTGTTGAGCCTTAATTCAGGAGCAGAGCGCTCCACCACCAGATGGGGTTCAACTTCGGGGCATTCTTAGTTTAAGAACAGTATGTTGAATTAGCAAGAGAAGTCTTTGTGGAGGAGACCTCAGCATGCGGTTTCTTCCTGTGTCCTGGGATCTGAAGGCGGCTCCAGGCTTTTTCTATCATGCTGGAGACAAAGCAAAGCCCAGAGCCATCTCTGTCGCTGCTCTGCCTGGTTGGGGCTGGGTAAACACTAGGGGGCGCTCGTGGGGCAGCTGGAGCTTCTGCGTTGTTCTTACTCCTTCAGCCACTCCCATGAGCACCCTGAGACTGGGCACCCAGAGAGTAGCACTCTGTACCCAGATACCAAACCAGAAGACACCTCTCCATCCCAGGATTATGGGATTAAGACAGATGGTAGTGTTGAGGACCTGTCTGCTCCAGCACCTTTTCAAATGACAGTAGTTAAATGGGAAGGTAGAAGAGAAGAAGCCTTAAAAAGTTAAATTGTTCAGTGGCTGCTGGCCTACCATAGAAACCATTGAAAAATAAAAGCATGTTAAACAGAGGAGAGGTAGGCTATTTGCTGTTCAATAATTATATGCTTTGTAATTATAGAGCTCTTCTCTGCTGAAATAAGTAAAATAAACTTATTTCAACAAAATAGAAATTAATGATTCTGAAATATCATAATATTGTGAAATTTCAGCCACAGACACCAGAACCTCTGACTTCTCTGGCACATATGCTACTCTTTAACATCAGACCTCTGACATTTCTGCTAAAATGCGTGACTATTTTAAAATCAGAAGCTGGAGAAAAGTACTAGGCAGAAATATGCGGAGTGTTACACGTTATTGTGACAGAATTTCCTGCACTATCATAAAGCTAATTTGAGGACTAAAAATAATTTATTTATAAGGACCTTCCTGTAGTAACAGAATTAATTTTAGAGCCATGCAATTTGACTTAGTGCTTTTACAATGTTAGGAAAAAAAAAGAGGAGTGATGCCTGTCATCTTAAGCATTTGTTCAATTTCCCCAGATTTCAAGAACACATACTATCGATACACTGACTCAGTATTACAGAGGAAAAATGAAAAGCATCAGTTTCCGAAGCAGAGAGCATCTTTGGTGGATTCAAATCTCCACTCAGCTGTGTATACTAATGGGCACCTTGGGTCTCAGACTAGCACATCTATTGGAAGTGCTGCCAGAAGAAGAGGCTTCCTGGCCGGGAGATCTTCCGCTTCAACCACTACTCGGCATGAAGACATTTATGAGAAAACTGTCAACAGTCAAACAAATATCCGAACTTTCTCTCCAACCCGAAGCCTTGTAAGAAATACTGACATTCAAGTGAGAACATTCCCTGAAAGACCAAAAATTGAAGGTACAAGGGATGCCCCTGTGTACTTAACCAGAGGTTCTACTGTCACGCAAGAATCACGCCAAGATCGCTGGGACAAGGTGACAACAGATGCTCCGGAGAGCACCAGGTCAGATGAGAGGACCGTCACTTTGGGAAAGAAAATAGAAATGAAGGCCACAAGGGAGCAAGAGAGAGGCAGCTCAAGAACCATCAGAATGAAGCCAGAAGAGAAAATGTTTGATTCAAAAGAGAAAGCCTCAGAGGAAAGAAACTTAAGATGGGAAGAATTGACAAAGATGGACAAAGAAACAAGAAAGAAAGAAAGCCAGAAAATGAGGGAACAGGCCAAAGGGCAGGACTCACTGAAGGAGAAGAGTGTGAAAGAAAGAGCAATACCCATTAGTCTAGAAGCATCCCAGAGCAGCAGATCAGTGACATCCCTGAAAGACAGACTGACACCTGGAGAGAAGGATACTGATGACAGGAAGGGTAGCAAAGCAGTAACAGAGGAGGCCAGGTTCAGGTTGGACACCAGTTACACAGCTAGCGTTCTGCAGGGTGACACCACAACAGAAACCATAGCAGAAAACATTGTGACCAGCATCCTTCAGCAGCTTACACAGTCTCCTGAGGGGGAGGTATCTGCCAGCTCTCTCCCGGATACAAAAGTCACTTACATGGATAGGAAAGAGCTTCCGGGTGAAAGGGCAACCAAGACAGAGATAGTGGTAGAATCGAAACTGACTGAAGACATCGATGTTTCTGATCAAGCCAGGCTGGACTACCTCTTAAGCAAGGATGTCAAGGAAGTAGGCCTGAAAGGGAAGTCCACAGAGCAGATGATAGGAGACATAATTAACCTCGGTCTAAAAGGAAGAGAGGGGCGGGCAAAGGTCGTCAATGTGGAGATTGTGGAAGAGCCCATGAGCTACGTGGGGAGCAAGAGGACAGAGGAGTTCTCCACCCCCTTCCAGGTGGAAGAGGTTGATGATTTGTCTCCAGGCTCCAGGGGGCTTGTTGAGGAAGAGGAAAGGGATGGAGACACCCGTGTCACCTTCTCAGTTGATCAGCATCAGAAGATCAGGCAACCTTGGGAGAATATCACTCACGTGGAAGAAGTGACGGAGGCGGGTGACACGGAGGGAGAACAGAGTTACTTTGTGTCAACCCCAGAGGAGCACGCGGGTGAGCATGACAGAGAGGGCGAAGGCTCAGTATACGGGCAGATCCACATCGAAGAAGAGTCTACCATCAGGTACTCCTGGCAAGATGAAATTGTGCAGGGGTCTTGGAGAAGGCGAAACAGGGACAGTGAGGCAGGAGAGGACGTGCAAGACGTAGATGTTCCAGCACGTTCCCTGGGGGCCAACGTGGGTTCTGCTCGTTGGAAGGAGGAAGCTAGTGGTGAATTTCATGCTGAGCCCACAGTCATCGAAAGAGAAATCAAGATACCGCATGAATTCCACACCTCCATCAGGGGCAGCCTGTCCAAGGAGCCCCGAGAGCAGCTGGTAGAGGTCATTGGGAAGCTGGAGGAAACCCTCCCAGAGCGCATGAAGGAAGAGCTGTCCACCCTGACCAGAGAGGGGCAGCATGAGCCAGGGAGCATCTTGGTTGATGTGAAGAAACTCCAGACCACTGACAGCAGTTCTGTGACCCTAGTCGCAGAGGTCAACCTCTCCCAGACTGTGGATGCTGACCAGTTAGACCTGGAGGAGCTAAGCAGAGATGAGGCTGATGAAATAGAGAAAGCAGTAGAATCGGTGGTGCGAGAGAGCCTGAGCAAGAGGCGAGGCCAGGGGCCTGGGAGTCCGGACAGGGAAGATGGTGCAGAAGTGCCCACTGGTGGCCTTCGCTTCAAGCGCTGGGCCACGAGGGAACTGTACAGCTCAGCTGGAGAGAGCCAAGACACTGACCACGCCTCTCAAAGCCCAGAACGGCCCAGGGCCCAGGGCCCAGTGCCGGCCACAGTGGAGGTCAGCAGCCCACGTGGCGTCCTGCAGTCGCACGTGCTAGAAGAGGTGAGCCCCTCTGTGAGGGAGGTTAGGGTGGAGTCCACTGAAATCTGGAGAACTGAGCAACTCTCCCCTGGTGGATCCCCTTCAGAGATGCTGGAGGTAAGTGAGGACCAGAGTCAGGCAGCCAGTGTGCCGGGAACCAGCCGGTCTGAGATGCACTTTACCATGGGCCCCCATCAAAGCCAAATGTCCACCAACATCACCTTCCAAACCCCAGGCCCTGCCTGGCAGGAGGTGGGGGGTACAGAAGAACCCAGCCTGGCAGAGCTGTCCGCGGACACGGACAGATCCGAGGGGAAGCACAGTACATTTGGTGCCAAGCAGTTTCATGCTAAAAGGGAAATTAGTTTTCAGGGTCCTGTTTCTGGGGCCATGAGGGCTGGAGATTATTTTGCAACTGAAGAGTCAGTGGGTCCCCGAGTTGCTGTAAGACACCTCCAGTTAAGCCCGAAAGAAGGGTTTAGGGAACAAATCCAGTTCATAGTGCCCACCACAGACAGAGTAGAGGGGACCATCCGAGGGGAGTCTGAACATTCTGCAGAGCTGCCAGAGCCCTTGGATGCCAGGCCTAGAGGGCATCAAACTGCTGAGCATGTAGTTTCCCAATCCATGGTGCTCAGCAGCTCGGAAGGCACTGTGGGCAGCGATGGCTCCACAGATGTGTCCCAGGGCACTTATAGTTACACTTCAGGTAGGAAAATCCTCACTACTGAAAAGAGCACATTCCAAGGGATAGTTTCTGAGCCACCTGAGGAGCACAGTGTAGGGGCCATGACAACAGCAGAAGTGGCATCAAGCATTAGCAGAACCTTCAGACACATTCAGCTAGGGCCTCTGGAGACCAAAACCTCAGAACACATTGTCATCCACGGACCCATGACCAAAACCTTTGTATTTGCTGGTTCAGAGGACCCCCCAGAGCCAGGTGAGCCAGCCAACCACAGGAGTACCCTGGGACACCTTGCCCCGGGGCCCAAAGAAACTTCCTTTACCTTTCAGATGGATGTGAGTAGCAGAAAGGCCACTCCCACCTGGACACAGGAGGCAGGGGCGGAAGTGGAAGTTCACAGTGTGTCTGACCATGGCACCTGGAGAGACACTGACAGCAGGAGGGACCGGGCAGCTGGCGTGAGCTCCCAGGCCTCCGCTGGGCATAAGGGGCAGACGCACCAAGAGGAGGGCACGGAGCAAGCTGGGTTTGATAAGACGGTGCAGCTGCAGAGAATGGTAGACCAAAGGTCAGTGGTTTCAGATGAGAAGAAAGTTGCTCTCCTGTATCTAGACAGTGAGGAGGAGGAGAGCAACGGGCACTGGTTCTGATCAGCAGAAATATTTTGTCTGAAGTGGCATACTGTGTGGTAAGCACCAACATGCTGCGGCCTTCTTGTTTGGAGGAGAGGTACATCCCCAAGCCTCTCCACTCTTACTTTAATTAGAGAACTCCAGGCAACGTTAATATACTTGAATCTGTAAACATATTGGGTTCATTCATGCCTTTAAAGGTCTGGGAGTTCTGCTATTGAGTTGGGACTTTTACAAAAACACTGTGCATCCTTTTAGGCTTAAAAAGTTCCTTTTCCTGAAATTTTCTCTCCTTTGGTGGCCGCTGTTTCTCCCAGCTTGCACTTGGTCACAAACATGGCTTGCATCCGTTTGAAACTATGATTACTTACCAGACAGCCAGATGCTTAAGCATTAATCAAAATAATATCTTGAAGAATAGATTTTGTGTGCATGTGCTCATATGAAATAACAAACTAATATTACAAGAGAAAAAAAATGTGTTTTTCTCTTTCCAAAGTTGTTTCAAGCCTGTTAAAACCACCAACAAACACTAAATGATTTCACCTTTAGGAAAAAAATTCCTTGTTAGAGAGTGAAAGTCCTTGCAGTGCTTCTGTGACTTGCTTTCTGTGTGTAGAACTTTAAAAAATATGGGATCTTATTTATGGAGAGGGTCTCAGGTCAGTGTGCTGCTGTGCCTGTCCACATTTCCTGCACTGTGCCCATGGGTGAGGGAAATGAGGATCGGGAATTCTTTATGGGGCCGTTTCTTTTGTGTGGCACTAGGTCAGGAAGTAATGCTCAGCCTGAGTGTTCTGTCTTCTTACCATCTAAGCTCTGGAGCAGCAAGCTCCTATCAGAGGCTCTGTCTCTGAACTTTTCTGTGCCTTCACCCTTACCAGCAAGATGTCCTGCTTTCCTGGTGGGGACCAGATCCTACAGACAACAAAGAACGTGTTGAACTCAGACCACAGCTGAACTGGCAGGTTGGTTGTGGCAGGAAACCAAGCCACATGCGGTGGACCACACAGCCTCCCAGAGGAGCTGGCCTCCACCCTCTGCTCAGGGATCAGAGGTCCTCTGAGCTCAGAGCGAAGAATGTGTAAGCAAAACGACCTCATGGGAGCCTTTGCACTTTCACCAGAGACTACGGCCATGGGGTGTTTGGTGCAGGGAGGCTAATGTGCTAGATGGAGGAAGGTGTTCTGGGGGCATAGCTGGTATTTCTCCTGCAACCCAGCCCGGGAAATGACAGACACTCCACTCTTGCTGCCTCATACTGCAGATGTACACCGCTGAGTTTAAGGTATCAGGGTGAGCTTTTTGGATTTGCTTTATTTTACACATGGGCATTGTTTTTTAAGTTCCATCTTGAAAGGTAGAGCATCACATAAGAACTGCACCTCTAGCAGCCACTGCATTCTCATAGTCCAGACTAGCTGTTTTCACACAAGGCCATTTAAACTGAGTTTCCTCTCACAGCAGTTTAGACCGGACTATAGTGTACTCAAGAAGGATCCGAGAGACGCCACCTCCACAGAGGTTCTGATGGTGATGGGGAGCAGGAGGGAGGATCTTCATGCACTCTCTGTCAGGGTGTGCACCAGGGCTCCTGGGGCCCAGGAAGAGCCATGCAAATAGGTCAGGGAGAATGAGTTTTCTTAGCTGATAAATGAGGGGGGGGTGCAGTATAGCTTTTAGGATGTGCTCTTAAAAATACTGGGAAGTGGGGTATAGAAAGGAAGCTGCTATGAATTGCAGGTTTAAATATTAACTTTTGTTATCCATCTGCCAGATAAACTAGTGATTGTCAGGCACTTACACTGGTGACTGCTTTGCCAGGGTTGATTTTACACACAGTCAGAGATGTGACTTATCTTCGTAGTGATAGGCAACAGCATTTGTCTAAGTGACGTGTAAGTGGGCCTAGCTGGTGTCAACATCCCAGCCCCTGAACTTGGGAACAGATGTCAACGTGAACAGGTTATTACTATCATGACCCCCTTCCACTTATGTGGAACAATTAATATCTTTGGTCTTAATTTTCGCCTCTACGTTGGAATGCTCATCATCAAGGAAATGTTCTACCCACCGTGTCCACTCCTGAGTACTGATGCGCCATCCTCAGTCACTGAGTCTCTGGGTCACCCTGGAGCAGGGCCTACTTTCACCACCATGGCACCATTGGTCACCCCAAGCTCTTACTCTATGAAACCAGTCACTCTGGATGCAAGAGAAATCAGTATTGTGCTTGAACAATTATTCAATGAATGTTTCAACTTTCCACTGTTTGTTTTGGCACATTTAAGAGAGCTGTGTAAAACAGAGTCACTTAAGAAGCTGGTTTTGCTAACCTCCTGGTCCCTGGAAGGGAAATGGCACTAAAATGTATAGAAATAAAAATCGGAGAAAAAAAACAAAACACATTGTTCCTGAAGAGAGTGAATTTTTCCAGTCAATGTTGGTGTGGTCTCTTTTAAAATTCTAATTAAAGTGAATATGAGATTTTGGGCAAGTTTTTACAATAGGACAGAATTACTGGGAAAAATATGTATGAAGGTTACAGCTCCCCAGTCTCCCCTTGAATCAGAGGTTGGATCACTGGCACAGAACTACAAAGCAGGGCAGACACAGCACTGAATCAGCTGGCTCGTAATCAAGTATAGCCAGGACACACATGCTGTCACCACAGCCTGGGCCAGCAGTAGGTAACCAACCACCCCACTTTCCCTAAGGTAAGATTGGATCCCCTATGACCAGGACCATCCTGGGAAATGCTAGCCGTAGGTCACCTTAAGCACAAATGGAAGGTTAATTATGGCTGTTCTTAGGCATTGGAAAGAATTAACAGAAGTTTAAAAAATAAATGATAGCTGGATATATTTATCTCTATGCACTCAGCAAACTGGTGTTTACCAACAAAAACCCACAAAGCTGCTTGCTTCTCTTGTAGAAGTTAAATTTAACCCATGGGAAACATTTGGTGAGCCATTCCTAATTCAGCCTTTCTGGTGAATACATTTTCAAATGTATTCTGTTTCTGTGAACCCAAGATAACCTTCCTCCAAGAAATACAGAAAGAAAGAAGTAACAGATGAAAATAATATTTCTTGAGCTGTGCTCCTATGCCCCAACAGCAAGCTCTGGGAGAGGAAAGCATTATGCAGTTACTTCTAACTCTGTATCCTAGGATGCCCGGGATTAGGGACCCTGCAGATCTGCTTTGTGGAGAGCTTGGCTTCCTTGTAGATGTCCATCTCGTTGCTGTGTCCCCATGTGGTAGAAGGAAAGATGGTTTTTCTTGTGTTGCATCTTACAAAGACCTCAGGCCTGCACCTGCATGAGCTGCTTACTTCTGAAAGACCCTGCGTCCAAACACCATCACGTTGGAGACTGAGCTCCAGAGATGGATTTGGGACAGCAGGGCATAAACAGGTCATGGCAGGCTTCAGGCTTCAGTGTCATCTATACTGAGACCCGTGTCCTTACATAGGCACTTGGTAATCCCAGCTCACACCTTTTTGCACAGGTGGGTTTTGGCATGATGTGTGTGTGTGTGTGTGTGTGTGTGTGTGTGTGTGTGTGTGTTTGTGTGTGTGTGTGCATGTGCGTGTGTGTGTGCATGCGTGTCTCCTGAAGACACCAAAGGCTGCTGTGGACACAGCTCTAGGGACCAGAATTCTGCGAACTCCAGAATTAACCATTTACCCAGTCTGGGGCTGAGGCCACAGGAGACAGCTGCACAGGGTCCCCGCTGCACTATCTACCAGAGCTCGGGTCCGCTGGCCTTTGTTTCGATCTCCTTTGATCCCTGACCCCCTAGGCCAAGTCAGGTCTGCTCAGCACCTACCCCCTTGTTTCAGTTCTTTCCTTCTATGACAGTGGCTACTGCTACCAGTGGCTTGTTCTACATTGTGTATGAGATTTTTTTAAATTTTTTTTTTCTTTTTGAGACAGAGTCTCACTGCAGTTCAAGCTGGCCTTGAGCTCACTTTTGTAGCCCAGGCTGGTCTCAAACTCGCACGGATCCTCCTGCCTCAGCCTCCCAAGTGCTGGGATTACAGGTGTGCGCCACCACACCTGGCTCGTGTATGAGATTTAATGCCAAGTTAGGACACAAGCTCTTACCATGGGGACTGCAAGTGTCTTATATATTCTGTCCCTAGTTTTTTTTTTTTTTTTTAATGTGACATTTTCAAAAACATGATAGTAGTACATTCCCAATAATTGATATGATAGATATTGTTGTCTTCATGGTAGTTATACAGAGCACAAGGTGTAGACATATTAATTTTTCTAATCAATGTTGGTACAAAAATTTTCTTCTCATTGAACTAAGAGAAAGTAGTTGTATACATAGTCCAGTATTCCATAATTGCAATGAATTGTTGGCAGAACTGGCAAAGTTGGGAGCTGTTGGTCTAAGCCTTTTATAGCTCAGCACACAAATCTATGTCCCTGGTTCTTAACACAGGTCTTGTATATAGTAGGTATGCAGCAAAATCCAGTGGGCACCTGGGCACAGGAACAAAGGCGCGGCACCTCCGTCTACAGGTCCCTGGATGGTCCCTTTTCCATTGCTGTTAACTTGCGGTGCTGAGAACGGAAGCCAGGTCTTGGGAGTGCTGGTGAAGTGCTCTGCCCCTGAGCTGTTCGCGGCGCGGCCTTCACCTCACAGCACACACAGATACCAGGACTTCTAAATTTCTCTTTATTGGCATTCTAGTCTCAATTCCTGGTACTTTCCAGTGCTTTTTCCAGAGTCTTTGTTCCAAATCGGACCCCAGACCCAGGGAAGGGGCTCTGTGTACAGTCTCACGCAGAGGTTGCTGTCCCACGCAGGGAGCACTGCACTATGGAGAGAAGCCTTTCGGCCGTGGTGGTGCCAGCTTACAAGAATCCATGCAGGAGCCCCAGGTCACAGTGCGGCCTGTGGGGCAGGGGCAGGTGTGGACTGCTCTGGAACACTTGAGCAGCCAGCCTTGAAAATCCATGTGAGGGACGTTAAACTCCACCACCTGCGGGGTAGAGGTGTGTGCAGCAGCATCCCTGCCTGCCCAAAGCTGTTGTTGGGGTGTGGGTGGGGCTTTCAGTCCGTCAGATTGCTCCTGGCCTTCCCCGGGACAGTGTGCTGGGTGGCACTGGTGCAGAAGGCCACCTTGGCTTTTGGAGACTGCTGTGGCCTTGTGGTGCCCTCAGGTGCCCTGGAAAGGGGCAGAGGTGGCTAAGTGTGGCCCTCAGGCCTTGGCACAGCTCTTCCCCAGCTCTGTTGACAGGCTTCAGGGTGTGGGCAGCAGGGTGAGCAGGGTGAGAACAGAGGGCCAGTGAGGTGGGCGGGAGACTGCCCAGGCTCACCCTCCCTGCTGGGTGGGGTGGGGCTCTACTTCAGGAGCCACGGGCTCTGAGGGGGACACAAGGCCTGTGAGGAAGGAGCCATCCCTAGTGAGGAGACAGGACTTGAACCAGCCTTCATGGAGTGGCCCTGTCCTGTGGGACACCCAGAGGGCTAGGAGAGCCAGGTGCTGCTCCAGGGGCCACACCTTGCCTCTGCAGCAGGGGTAGGACTGGCAGGGAGCTGAGGCCAACCTGTGCTTCTGACGTTATTCAAGAGTGAATTCCTTCCTACTGTCTGGGCAAGGGAGGTATCTTACAGCGGTTTTCACAGGTATGCGCCTTGCTGTTAGACAGCCTAGGAGTTGGTAAACCTTCCCACAGACCTGGGTAGAGGCAGTTCCTTCTGAGCTTCTGCACAGGGAAGGAGTAGGAACCTCAGAGGTGGAACAAGGGGATGCCAACTCACTTGGACAGGATATCCACTGACTGCTGCGTGGCCACCGTCCGCTTGTCCTGTGGTCCATACAGGAGCGTCTGGATCTGAAGACACTGTGAACACCAAGGAGTCGTGGTAAGGCTATGGAAATGTCCCTGAGAGCACTATGCAGGGAAAGAAGGTCTTCCTCACGTGAGAGGACGAATGCTCCATTCTTAGGCCCACAGGGTTTCTCCTGGGGACAGTCTGGCCTTCGATTTGGCTGTTCTAAGGAAATCAGCAGGGCCCGGCGGGATGGCTCAGTGGTCTAAAGTGCCTGCTTGGGGAAGCTTGGGCAGCTTCAGGGACCACGGTTCGATCCCCGGCACCACATGCTGCGCCAGCCCTGACCTTGGGGCGGGCTGAGCCGGCCATAAAAATGAGTGAATAAACAAACAAAGGTTCTGAAACAAGAATAAAAATAATAAATAAAAATTTTTAAAAAATTTTTAAAAAAAAAGGAAATCAGCAGACAAGTGTTCAGTTTACCACTATTTCCTAAAATTCTTGGAATGTAAGAATATGGTTAAAAGTAGTTTCAAGAAATAAAGGCAAGAATATTGGTACAGAGCAGAGGATGGTCTCCAGTTTCTACTTTTAAATGGTTCTTAGTATAGCCCAGAAATTTAAAAACCAAAAAGTTGTTTTCATAACTAAATGCTTTCTCTTCTTTGGGCTTTCTATGTTCATTATTACGCAGAGATTTCCTAATTACTAGGTATTGCATATTCAGCTTTAGTGGCTTTCTACCACTGACTTTGGCTTACTTGCTGTCTTTTGCTTAGACCTTGGCATTTGATTATTTGCTTGAGGTTAGGAAGAGAGAATTGAAAGGAAGAATAAAAGTTAGAGGTGTGGGGCTGGTGAGATAGCTCAGTGGGCTAAGTGCCTGCTTAGGGAAGAACAGGGACTGGGGTTCGAGCTGAAGCACCACGTGCTGCACTGGCCCTGCCCCTGGGCATGCTGAGCAGGCCACTAATCTAAGCATGATAGTGCATACCTGTAATCCCAGTGCTGGGGAGACTGACAATAGGAGGATCACTATGAGTCTCAGCTGTGTAGTGAGACCCTGTACCAAATACATAAAAAAAAGGAGTGTAAAAAATGTTGAAGATAGTTTTAAAGAATAATGAGGGGATGAGAACTTGCTTTCCTCTAGGTCTTTTGTAGGACCATAGCAACTGAAACGAGGTGTGGTGGCACATAATCCCTGCGCTGGAGAGGCTGAGACAAGAAGATCACTAGGAGTCCGAGCTGTTTAACAGTGCCCTGTATTAAAAAACAAAACAAAACAAAACAACAACAACAACAACAACAAAAAACATAGCAACTGAGACAGAACAAACATGGCCCTGGATTACTGGGCAGAGAGCAACAACAGAACTGGCCTTGATGACTGGCGAGAAAGAGGTGCACTAATCAAGGACCAGTACTGGACCACTGGTCTTGCAAATAAAAAGAAATAACCCCACTGCACACCAAACACTAAAATTAATACCAGAAATATTTTTTGAGCTCAGCATGGAATGCAGAATTGGGGAGCTGCTAGATGAAAACATTAGGGAGTATCCTTAGGATCTCTAGACAGGGAAATGTTTCTTAGATGAGATCAGGACAAACCAAAAGTAAAAGACTCATGAAATTTAATTACAGTCCATGAACATCCCAAAGATCTTTGCACCAAAATTCACCATGAGCAAAGTATGAAGACATCCAGTCTGAGTGAAGGTGTCTGCAATGCCTGTAGTTCAGAACAATTAAACATTCAGAATACACAAAGAGCTTCTTAGTGGTAAAGAGAATCAACAGTAACAAACCGCCAAAAGGAAAATGGTCAGAAGGTATATATTAGTCAAAGAGTTAACAACTGGCCAGTAAATGTGCTCAGTCTCACTAATAACCTAAAAACCAAAACTTCAACGAGTGCCCCTGCAGACTGCAAAACTTATGCCCTGATGAAATCAAGCTTTGTCAGCCACAGGAAGGGTGTCATAGCAGTGTTAACATTGGTGTGACCCCTTTTAGAACAATAGTAGTGCCTAAGGACAATAATATTCATACGCACTGTATCATATGTACAATGGGCATAATATGACATATTTGATAACCATGTACCTATCCACACAGATCATCCTCACAGAAATCTCCCAGATTAATGGGACAGTGAATTCTTTTTCTGTTTTCTTTTCTTTTCTTTTTTTTTTTTTTTTTGTACTGGTGATTGAACTCAAGACCTTGCACTTGCCAGACAGGCTCTTTTGATGCTGAGCTATCTCTCCAGCAACCTCATGATTATAACATCAGCAGGAAAAAATAAATTTTAAGTAAATGCACATAATATGATGTTTTAAAATATCCAAAACTGTAGTCAAAGGACTAATATCAAAGTCCAGGCAGTTGTGAGAGGTGGGTGGGTAGATATACCAGAGGCTTTGCCTGTGTGGGTCACAGTTTATTCTTATGTTAATACTGAGTTTGAAGGTCTCTGTTATTTATACTTTCCTGCATACATGAAATATTTCTTAATATATTTTTAAAATATTGAATTAAGTTTTCTACATGGGCAACAGCTTGAGTGAAAAAAAAGCACGACAGTTGGGGACATAATACTAAAGACTGTGTTCGTTCTCATCTGCCAACCAATTTTAGGTCTTTAAGAACATTAAAATGCAAGCAACCAAAATGTTCTGTCTTTATGAGCTGTGGGAAAATAGCAAAGCTGTCTGGTTGCTTGTGTAAATCTGAAGAACTGAGTATGTGGTCCTAGAATCTGAGAGGGGCTGTCTTTTGAGGAAGTATCAGACAATATGATTTTTTTTTTTTTTTAAATAACAGAAAGCGTTCACTATTCCTTCAATGTATTATGCAGCACTGGAGAGTAGCCAGCTCTTTCTATTATTTTATTCAGTACATAGTTCAAATTCTGCAAAGACAAGGTTCCCAGCCTCCTGCCCTATAAGCTTCTGACTTTGTGAATCTGTGCTGTTGTCTTGGCCTGGCCAGGCCACGAGCTGCATGTTCTATAGGTCTCAGCCAGTGTCACTTTTGTCCACTCATAGGCTCTTGTGACCTTGGGTCTTCAGGAACCTGGAGGATGCTCTGCAGCACATAGGGCAAGGGTGAGACGTGTTCTTCACAGCCATGGGACTCGCTACTCAGCAAAGCTCATCCCAGCTTAGAATGCGGCCCACCTCCCCCTCAGCAGGGCAGCACTTTGTGCCCACAGCAAGGCAGCAAAGGAGTGTGAGGAGGGGAGAGTGAGCCCCAAACTGGGCTCAGCTGCTCATGGCTAGTCAGTCACAGCTAGGCAAGGAGAGGCCAGTGCACAGGGCCCACCCCTCCTGCTGCCAGACTCCGCTGTCTCCTCCTACACCAGAAAGGCCTTCACTCCATGTAAGAGATTGGTCTGATTTCAACCCCCTCCCCTCCAACTTCCCTGTTTAGGTCCTGGTGAGCATCTTAGCTTTTGTTCGGTTAGGAGGTGACCCGAAGTGAGCATGTCACAGGGTTGCTCCCATCACTGTGGCCATAGATCTCTACATAGTCAGTCCCAATTGCTCCAGTCTGAGGTCTCTGTTCACTCTGCCTTAGCACAGGGCCTCTAGGAGCTAAAAAGTGGGCAGGATCTGCACTCTACCTCTTCTGTGACTTGAAGCATCTTCTTTGTGGTTGCTCATTCTCTAGAGAATAAATGCTTTTTTTTTTTTAATGTCCTTGGTATAAGGTCTCACTATGCAGCTTGGACTCATAGTAGTGATCTTCCTGTCTAAGCCTTGTCAGTGCTGGGATTACTGGCATGTACGGCTCAGGGGCATCTCAGTGAGCCTGGAGCCTGAGCCAGGGACACAAACTCCAATCCTTGCACTTGGCTAAGCAGGTGTTTAGTCCACTGAGCTATCTTGCCAGCCCAATAAAATATATACTTTAAAAAAAAAAAATTAAAGCTTCTGGCCAGGTGTGGTGGCGTATCCTTGTAATTCCAGCACTTGGAAGGCTGAGGCAGGAGGATTGGTGCAAGTTGAAGGCCAGCCTGGAATACGAAAGAGATCTCAAAGGCTAGCCTGAACTGCATAGGCAGACCCTGTCTCAAAAAGAGAAATAAATAAATAAATAAATAAATAAAGCTTCTTTGAAAAAAACCAAAGCCTTTTAAACTACATGTCCTAATGTTATGATGACATGTAAAACTTTGTATTTATTGACATTGATTTGTAAAATCGGATACTGTTTCCAAAGGCTCTGAAAATAGCTTTATAAAGCTAAGTGAACCTTCTAAAGAAAAGACAGGAATGCTTTAGACTCCTCATTTCTCCCTCAGTCTGTCCACTTGCCAACAAGGGGGAGCTTGCCCACCAGACATCACAGTGAGATGCTGGCAGCCCAGGTTGATGGTGCCACTTCCAACTGTGGTGATGTCACCTTGGGAGGCTTTATCTTCCACCTTTAGCTTCTTGATGGGCTCTTTGCTCTGTGACAGTTAACAGGTACGAACTCCCTTTAAGGAAGTTAAAAAAGTGACAACAAATATGCAAATAGCCATCACTAGGGTTCAAGCCCTGGGGATGTACACTTAGGAGGCCGCCATGCATCCAGATAACCTTTTGTAAGTACAAAATTAGCTGATTTACAGACCTCTCCTAGAGCCTGCTGCAATAGCTGTATATTTAAGTTAAGGAGTGTACACTGAATTTGCAATGTTCGGCTCTTCTGAGCTAAATTTGTTTAAGCACAAATTGTGCTCAAGAAGGTGTTCTTATTCCTCTGCTGGAAACAAAATAAAAGTCAATAAACGTTAGCTGAATCTCCTGCGAGCCGGGCATCATCAGCACGTGGCTGAGCTACGTAAGGAAGCCCAGACCTCGACTTTGGAACATTCTGCACTGAAATACATATGTCCTGCATGCACGACTGTTCTCAGAGGCCACCGAGCTGCTCTGGGAAGCTGCCCACCATAGGGTGTTTCTCGCTTTTTGGCATGGTGAACAAACCAGAATCTGATATACAGATGAATGACAGGGACCTAACTTGTCACTGTCACTCTCTGATTTTGCATCAGGGGCTGTGAGAATCCATCTCTGGAGTTACTACTATTCCTCAAATGACAAAGTAAGTATGTTTTTCTTCCTTGCAGGAAGATAGTGGGGGACGTTGCTTTTCCAGTGGCCTTGAACAACCGCGTTGTTCATCTTGCTGGATTTTGTGTTCCAGGACCCAGCACAGCCCCTGGCACACAGGCAGATGTGACAGTTACTAAACGTATCAGTGCTTAAATAAGTGAGCAATCATAAGCCCCAAGGAGATTTTTTTAAATTTTATTTTCATTTATTCTTAATATATTCATACAGGGTCCACAGGGTCTCAGTACACAGACTGTACTCATAGTGATCCTTTCTGTTTTGAGCCTCCCAAGTGCTGGGATCACAGGCTCACACCACTATGCCCAGTCTCTAAGGACATTTTAGTAGAGAGCTTTAAGGTGTGGCTGGAGCACAGGGCTCCAGTGATTGGCCAGTTGCTGAAGCTACAGTCAGGGAGTTCTGCTGTGAGTGCAAGACCACACCCCAGGGAAGGTGCATGGCACGGGGCTATGTGCCAGCAGCGGCTGCTGCTTTATCTCAGGAGTTATTCATAAAGCTAGGGCAATTATGAAAGAAATGATGGGGCCTGGCGGGATGGCTCAGTGGTCTAAAGCGCCTGCTTGGGAAAACTTGGGCAGCTTCAGGGACCGCGGTTCAATCCCCAGCACCACATGCTGGGCCAGCCCTGCCCTCGGGGTGGACTGAGCTGGCCATAAGAAAATGAGTGAATAAACAAACAAAGGTTCTGAAACAAGAAAAAAAAAAATAAATAAATTCTTAAAAAAAAAAAAAGAAATGAGCTGGGGCAGGAAGCTCAAGCCCAGAGGGGCCACCTGGTGACTGAGGGAGAGCCTGTCTCCAAATTAAAGGTGGGGGTGAGGGCCAGCTTGGTAGCTCCACAGACTAAAGCACCTGCTTAGGCAGAGCACAGTGGCTGGGGTTAGATCCCTGGTGTGCCCTGCTGGCACAACCCCTGGGGTGCACTGAGACAGCGACTAAGACTGGGCGTGGTGGTGCGCACCTGAAATCCCAGTGCTTGGGAGCCTGAAAATAGGAGGATCACTGGAGTCTGATCAATGCAGTGAGACCCTGGAGACCCTGTCCTAAATACATAAAAAATAAAATAAAGGTGGGAGTGGGGATATACCAAGGCCCTGGGTTGTCTCTGATGCTGAAAAAGAGAATAATGATCTTACATATTAGATGCAAACTTTAAAAAATGATTTTTGATAAGGCTTTAAGGTTTTAAAAACCAGGTTTTCAAGTACTCAGGAGCCCTGGAAGCTGAGTACTATGTCTGTGCTTCCCAATGTACACAATTTGTATGTAGGGCAGACAGAAAGCATCTTAGAGGTAGGGTGGAAATTAGCTGCATTCTGGCTTAGACACACATGCACGTTGATAATGAAACTGACAAGGGAGTACATTTGTTTTGGAAGGGCCTCTTGAAATGTGCAACCACTCCTTGGGCTGTTTCTGCAGCAGCGCCCCCTGCAGGGGAGGAGGGGTGGCGTAGTGTCTCTCTCCTGCTCCTCCAGCCTAGGTCGAAATGGAACAGTCACTTCCACTGGGGAGTGTCAGGTATGAAAGTACCCAGGGAACTCATCCTGTTTGTTAACAGAGGAAGGACTACCAGGGCTCCCACTGAAGAGTCATTTAAATTACAAGGCTACCTGACTCCAAGGTAAGAAATGGAGAGAAAGGCCTATGCTTTTCCTGGTGAGGGTCCTCACCATGCATATTGCATCATTATTTGTAGTGTCTTGATGTGGAATTTAAGAGAGGCAGAGAAAGGTAAATTTTATGAATCATTCTAAGGCTGAGGATCTGAAATCACTCCTTCTGGTGTATCATCTGGTGCTGCAGTACCTCCATGGAGGAGGAGGAATTACCTAAAAACTCACCACTGGTGCTTCTGTTTTCTGTTAATCCCCAAGGCTAATAAGAAAAGACTCCAGAAGCCACCAGACACAGACGTGTAAAATGATTTCAACACTTAAGAAAATAAAAAAAATACGCTTTCACTTACAAACCACTGTAAGGCAGACAGAAAAAGGATCAACTAAAATCCATTGTAGCAGACCGTGCTCCTCTGTGGGAGGAGGATCAGGGGAGGACTGGTTCCCCTCAGCCTGATCCTCGGGGACAGCCCTGCCCTGCACACCTGTGTGGGGCTTCCTTTCTGCAGCCTTCGTGGTTGAGTACCTGTGGTTTGCCAACCCTGTGCCCACTTCTGTGATATGTGCCTGTTGGGCTTCCAGTGTGATGTGGACACCAGCACTGCACACAACGACATGCTGTCACAGCTTGTGATGGCAGCTATGAAGGCCAGCAATGGGGGCCACATGACAGAGCAAAGGAGGTGCAGGCGGGTGGTGGGCGAAGGAGAGTTGAGAACTGCAGGATGGCAAGGAGGCCTGGCTGCGTGGTGGAGAGACCCACGGAGAAGGTAGCTGAGTGTTTGAGAAAACGCACTCTCCACTCGCTTTCTCTCTCACACACACAGAACCCCTCAACCCTTTCTCCAAGAGCCACTGATCCCAAGCCCTGAGGGTTCATTCATGGGCGGGTCAATAGGGAGCCTCCTGTGCGAGAAACTAAGTGGGAAGAGGGACCCTTGGCTGCAGAGGGAAATGGGAAATGAAGGACGGGATGGAAGCCCAGATGCCATCACCCACACAATGGCTCCTGGGGGGTCCCTGATATCTCCTGAGAGCCAGCCCCTGGGGGTAGATGCCATGCTTGTCACATCCTCTCTCCTCACCTCCAGGCTGTCAAGTGCCGTGGGCTCTATGTCCTCACTGTCATCCCTGGACTCCCCCAGGACTTTGCTCCAGCCCCTCGCCACTGTCTTGGAGCAAGCTACCATCATCTTTCTCCAGCACAACTGCAACACAAATGTTTAGAGACAAGTGTGTCAGTAGGACTCACTGTGCAGGTGGGGCCTGATGTGCACCAACCCTGCAGGTGGGGCTTGGGCTGTGTGCAGGTCAGGCTCGCCTGCTGGTAGTGCAGTGGGCACAGACTCCTCAAAAACTGAGCCTGTCCTGGGACATGCTGCTGCTGATGTGGAGCTCAAAGATCTCCCATACTCCTAGAGTCAGCACCCCCTGCGCCTGCCACTTTTGACCACTGCCTCTTCAACTCACTTAAGGTTATTCAAATACTTGCTTCTAGGGTTTGGCTCTTCCTTCCATGCCTGTCCTTCACCCACCAACTCACTGTACTCCCAAAGCAGTGAAGTTCTGCCAAGTCACCAGACAGCCTAAGGCCTAGATGGTTTATCTGACCCACGGTCCTCCACCTTTCTGGGCCACAATGCCAACTCAGGAACTTTGGAGGCACTGCACACTTGCCAGGACTGCACTACACCCAGGTTCTGATATTTGCAGAACAAAGTGGCTGGGTCTATGTCCATTGCCCACCTGTGTTTCCTAAGGGACCGCAAAACTAGAGGGGCTGAGCCTGGGCTGTGGGGTCCTGACCTCAGGAGCGCTCCTCCTTCCTGCAACTCGTGATGCCAGGGGACCTGGAATCCTCACTGGCACCCTGCTGACAGCAGCAGAGCATGGGGATCAATGACCTTTACCCCCTGAATGTCTGCTGTCATTTTTGTCTCAGTTGATTTACAAACACCTCCCTGCAATGAGTGCTTGGAGTCTTTAAGTATGCTCTCAACCCAAGAATGGGACACGTTATAAGAGGACTACCACTGTGCCCACTGCCTCCTAGGAAGAACAAAGTGGGCAGCTGCAGCCTGGCCTTGAAGCAGTCAATGGCAATTAGAAAAGTTAGGGCCACGAGAAACAATCGAGGACCTGTGCCTGATAAAGAGGTGACTGACACCTGGAGTGCTGACTGGTGGCTCCCTGGGGACTCTCAATTTGTTTTGGGTTTCCTGCTATACCAAGGGCAACAAGCACCTATGTTGCCAAAGATAAAGTAAATGAGCATGGGTTACTGAAGGGATTCTGGGACACCAGCTGGAGCACGATCTCGGTGGCACTTTCTTCTTTCTTTTTTTTTAAAGAATTTTATTTATTTATTTTTTCTAGCACTGACTTTCTTGCCCACAACCTATGAATACCAAATGCTCCAGCTCCTCTCTTCCAAAGATCCGTTACAGTGGGCTTCAAGGTTCTTTTTGGAGAAAGCAGTCATGTAAAATTACCTTTCTATTCTTCGGGAGTGTTTAGTGCTCACAGCTGTGATCTACTGAGCCCATGGGCCGAAGCCTGCCCATGACAGTTTCTAATTTGGAGGCCAGCTGGGAGCTAGATACAAATCTGAGTTCACACTGCTCTGGGGCCATGTGTGTCCTGGGATGTTACTGACCTGGGGGACAATCTCCAGCGAGTCTCCTGGTAGAGCCTTTCACCTGAATGAAAAGGTTTGGGAAGATACCCAGCCTAGAATCCAACCAGCTTTTGTCCTGTGAACTAATGGGAGGTTCTGCTGTGGAAATTTCCATCTGGCACTGAGAGTTCTCCCTCGAAGGCAGATGCCTTTCAAAGGCAGATCAATAACATAGCTTCCTTTTGGGTAATTGGATCCTGCTGTCTGCTTCGTTTCTCTGGTCTTCCTGTTTTTTTATGCCCGCAGGCTCATGTCTGGCCTGCTTGGCACAGGGGGCGTATCTGGAGGAGCCACCATCCAGTGGAGTCCTGTTACTGAGCCGAAGAATCAGGGGACGCAGCTGTTGTGACAACAAGAGAAACACACGGCCCATTGCTTTAGAAAGCTGCTGGCTTCACAGAGCCCAGTGCTAAATACAGCATTTGAGAAACTTCAGCCAGCAGCAGAAGCCAGAGACGTGCTTGAAGTCCTGTCTGTGCCCAGGCATTCACGGAGAGGCCAGCTCTGACCTGGGATGGCGACTGTCAGGGAGCAGGAACGAACACCCACCACAGCATGCACAACCTTCACACACACAGTCAGCCTTTTCCCTCTGACTCAGGCCAAGGGCCACGTAGGCTAAGATGTCACAAGTCACTGTTTTGGGGCCTGAGGGGCAATGAGGCCAACTCAAGGGGGAAAAAGTCACCAACTTCTGCTGTGGGATTTAAAGGTGATATAACCTGAGAGTTTATGAAAGCCAAACTAATTTTCAACCCTGCGGGCCAGAGCAACTATTCTCAGCTTCTTCAGGAAGTCATGAAACATGCAGGTCTTAGGGCCCCGGCCCCTGAGAATAACTTCGTAGATGGCCTTGCTTCAGAAAGCTTAAGACCACTTGGTCAGTCGCTGGCACCAAGGAAAGAGCTGAGCTCAACTATAAGAGATTCAACTTCCAAGAGCATTAGGTCCCTGTCTGTAGGACAGGGCTGTGAAGGTTTGATCTGCAGGGCTGCTAATAGAGAATAATGCATGAACCAGCACTGGCAGCAGCAAGCCTGGCTTTGAGCTTCTGTTGGGGTGCCAGGTCCCAGCCCAGCCCCCTTAGGAGCCAGAAGGGAGTATTACACTCTTCGAGGCCCTGCTCTGGTTTCTGTGCCTATCTGCACCAACCTCAAGGAGTTGTCCTACACCCTGCTCCCTGCAGTCAGCTGTAACTGCTCTAGGTTCCTGAACATACTTTTGCTCTCTTGTTCTGGAACTTTCTTTTTGCATCCTATTTCCTGATTCTAGAATTTCCTATTCTCCCCTTGGAAAAGCTTCCTTCCCATAAACCCTCACATGGATTTATAGTATGGCACTTTGCACATGATACACCTAGAAGCTTCCAATTTGGAACTCCTCTTCTTTACTAGTCTTGGTAAGAACCACACCATCCACTTACTAGGGTGGGATCCTCCTGGGGGAGGGGCTATTTCATTCCTCCAGCCCTCCCCTCAGTCTTTTAGTCTGATATAAGGAAAAGGTACAGAGGTCAGGGTTGAAACCAAGGGCAAAGGCAGGCATGGTCTCCAGCTTTGGGGAGGACACTGGTGGTAGAAGAGGAGATCAGAGTGGTGTGGTGGAGTGCAGGGTGGAGAGAGCCCCGCTGGTGCTTCTAGCATCTGCCCCGGAAAGGCTCAACTGCATCCCTGCCCACCATACATCTGGCTGCTCTGCCCTACTCAGGAAACCACAAGGCTGTGGATGCCCCTTCCAGTGATGTCGAGAACCAAAGGCTCCTACTGCACAGATATTAGCATTCTTCCCACAGTGCCCTGGCTTGGAAACTCATGAGATGAAACAGACAAGAGCATGGAGTAGACAGTACAGTGCTGACTGTCTGGGGCTAGCGGCCTATTCCAGCAACTCTGGATGAGATCAAGGCCACGACACTTACCTCTCAGCCTTGGTTTCTCTCTTGGGAACAGACTACCCAACTCTGAGTTCACTTAAACTCTGTAGGTTTTAAGTCAACATCTACAAGTCTCACAACACAATGCCATTTACTCCCTAAGGACTTACTATTAACATATGGATGGAGGATGGCAGACAGAAGCACCACCCGCCTCAGCTCCTGTCTCCTCCTTCCCTCACCATAATGTGCTTGGTGCCTACATAATGGTACATTATTAGAAATCACTGGCATAAGCGATGTCTTCCTAGGTGGACGGGGGACTCCCAAAGACAAAGGCAGGTGTTTGTCTTGGCCCCTAGTTTTATCTCCAGGTCTGGCTATGTCAGAGGCTGGCCCACAGAAGGTGCCCAGTAACTGTGGAAAAACTGATAATGCATCATCTTGCTAGATACTGGTAATGCACATGTTACCCAAACTAAGGCCTTTTGCAGAAGTGGAAAAGTCACAGGGAAAAAAAGGCACAGCCACATATGCCTGTAATCCCAACACCAAGGAAGGCTGAGATGGGAGAGTACAAGTTGGGAGTCCCATCTGGACAACTTACCAAGACAGTCTTAAAACAAAATAAAAAATCAAAAGGCCTGGGGATGTAACTCAACAGTAGAGGGTAGAGTGAGTCTAGCCTTGATCCTTAGGACTGGGGAGAAAGAACAAAACAAAAAACACATTTAATTTGTAGGATTGCTCATTGAGAACTACAGTTAATTCTTTAGATTTGGCCAGTTATATTACTTGGAAGTTGCCATTAATTACCATTAATATAATGGAAACATAACAGGCCAAAACTCGATACATGAAAGTAATAACAATAACAAAAGGAAAACTCATAGCCCTACACAGATAAATAAAAAGAAAAACAAATTAAATTCTCAATGTAAAAGATAGAAAAAACTTAAGAAAAACACAATAAGGAACAAAGACAGTATAATAAACGCATAAATTGGTGAAATAGAAAATTGGAAGACAAGGGATTTATGGTTTTTAGAAAACAATTAACAAAATAGACAATCTGCTAACTCAGTCAAGGGAAGAAGAATAAACCCCAACCTAAAATGGAGAGATTAACTGGGCATGGTGGCATGCACCTGTAATCCCAGTGCTGGGGAGGCTGAAAACAGGAAGATCACCATGAGTCCAATCTGTGCAGGGAGACCCTATAGACCCTGTCATAAACAAACAAACTGGGAAGACATAAAAAGTGGAACTTTAAAAAAATTCATGAGACTACTTTACAACCTGTTATGCAAATAAATCAAAAAATGTAGATCAAATGGATAATTATCTAGAAAAGGATAGCTTACCAAAATGACATAGTCAGAGATAGAAAGTTTTAAAGGTCACTCTTTATAGAATAAACAGAGAAAGCTTTAAAAGAATTTCCCACAACCAAAGCACCAGGCCTAATGAATTTCACAGGAAGTATAAATCTTTCAACACAAGGCGGTTTCCATGCTACATAAATCCCTCGGTGGATGAAAAATAAAGGAAAACTTCCCAATTACCTTTCTGGAGAAAATAGAGCCTGGGTACCTAAACAAGAATCACATATAAATACTAGGAAACAAAGCCAACGTCTGCTGCTGTGTCAAGGTGTACCCTACAAAGCTTGCCTCAGAGAATGCCCAAGGAAGCATTGTGTAAGACAGGGCCAGGGGAAGGGCGGCAGCTCATCCCTCACCAGTGCATTGATGGGCTCGGCACATGCCAGCAGCACAGGACAGAGGCTGCACACAGCCCCCTTCTCTCTGCTTCCTGCATGGACTCACACTGCAAAGGCCCTCACCACGTACCAGCTCCCTGATCCTGGACTTCTGGACCTCCAGAGTTACGGGGAAATAATTTTCTATTTTTATGCTTTATACATTTTTTCTGGTGTTCTGTGATAGCAGTGCAAAATGAACTTAAACGTCATCATGCTAGGAAAGCAATTCAGTGAGACTAAGGGGAGAGGGATTTAATTCCAGCAATGCAAGGTTGCTTCAGTACTATAATAAAATACATTAAGAGTTATCTGATAGTCTCTATTGATGCTGAAAAAGCCTTTGATAAAATTCAACATTTAATTTCTAATTAAAAAAAAAACATAGGCTGGGGAGATAGCTCAGTGGACTAAGTGCTTGCCTGGCAAGCGCAAGGTCCTCAGTTCGATCCCTAGTACCACACAAAATAAATAAATAAAATCATAAAAATATCGACTGATGAATACTTCCTTACCATGATAAAATCTAGAAGCTTTAGTTCTCAAGCGAGAATACATGAAGAGAAGACTCACAGAGGTATATAGCCATTCAGATCAGAAGCAAATGGGGGCATCCTCTGTCCCTATTACTATTCACTACTGCATGAGAGTTATGAACCACTGCCACCAGACAAGAAAAGTCAACTAGAGGAACAGAAATGGAAAACTTCAGGTGAAATTATTTCTCTTCCTAAATGATATAATAGCATACTTTGAAAATCTGAGTGAATCAATCCTCAAATTAACTCAGGCAATAAAAGAACAAAGCAAGCTAGCAGGGTAGAAAACTAACATAGAGAAGCCAATAGTCTCTGTATACACAAAAAATAAAAGATGGAACAGTAAATAAATGCCGATTTATAGCATTAATAATGAAAATGCTTAGATATAAATTTAATAAGAAATGTGCAAAACCTATGAGAGGAACACTTTTAAAAGCCTCAAGTATATAAAAGTATGGATGAATGAATGGAACATTGTCCTTTGTTCATGGGTAGAGTAACATTAGAAAGATGTTAGAACTCCCAAATTGTATCTATAAGTAATTTATTTATTTTTTTTTCAATTCTTTTATTGTTTAAATTTCTATAAGTAATTTAATAAAAATACCAAAAATTCTTTATGGACCTAGACAATTTGATATTAAAAGCATGTAGAAATGCAAATATGAAAGTATGTGGAAGCCTTCATATTTTTTTTTATTTTAATTTATTTTTTGTGGAGCTGGGGGTTGAACTCAGGACCTTGTGTTTGCCAGGCAAGCACTTATTCTACTGAGCTATCTCTGAAGCCCCCCCCCCCCTTTTTTTTTGTCTTTTTGAGACAGGGTCTCGCTATGCAGTTCAGGTTGACCTTGAGCTCACTTTTGTAGCCTAGGATAGTCTCGAACTCGAAACGGTCCTTCTGCCTCAGCCTCCCAAGTGCTGGGATTACAAGCGTGCACCACCATGCCTGGCAAACCTTCATATTTTAGAAAAAAAAAAAAAATGAACCACAAGGGAGGGGCGTCTAGCTCTCCCTCACATTAAATCATCCTACGAAATCTCTACGACTAAACATGGGAGATACTGGTAGGCAAACAGTTTCATAGACTAGAACAGAACTCCAGTCAGCCACATATAAACATTTAAGTCCCTGTACACAGGTGAAATGTGCTGGACAGTGGGGAGATCTGCTGGAAAAAAGATAACATTAGATCCCTGTCTGAGGCTAGCTGCACAAATAAACTTCAAATCTGAAAAACAAAGCAAAACAGAGGGAGAGAATGTCTGTATAAATGCAGTATACAGAAGCAGCACAATAAAAACAAAATCTTGATGATTACACTATATGAAATTTTTAACATTTTTCATGGTCAAAAATAACTGAGAGTTTTTTAAGAGTATATCTCTATTCCGTATTGAAAATAAATTGTGATGGTTCATTTTGGGGATAGCTTTTTTTAGTTTCCTTTTTTATTTTATTTTATTTTATTTTAGGTGTCTTTACTTACTTTATTTTTTTTTCAATTCTTTTATTGTTTAAATTTAACAATGGTTATATTACATATTTTCATCATCGGATCAGTTTAGATTAATACATATAGGTATATAAGATTGATCAAACAACTAAACATTAACCTTTCTAAATCCACATTACTTTTTTTTTTTCTTTTCCCCCTTTTTTTCTTTGAAAGTTGACATATTGCATA
>PVJA010021249.1:0-35763 GCA_004027025.1 Myocastor coypus
ACCAGTCAACTATACTTTCCAGAATGTCTTCTCCTCCTTGCTTGGCTAGGGTACTTATTTGTACTACAAGACCTAGGTTAAATTTAACCTCCTTTATTAATCCTTTTCATTTTCTCCAGACAGTGTAAATTCCTTCTTTTAACTATATGCCTGTGACACCTTATCCAGATTGCAAGTATCTTATTTATAACTTATGTAATAATGATTTACTTTATTTAAAATTTAAAATATTTAAAATAATGCAGGTGAGGGGCCAGGGAGATACCTCAGTAGAATAAGCACCTGCCTGGCATGTGTAAGGTCCTGAATTCAATCCCTGGTACTGCAAAAACAAACAAACAAATAAAATGTAAGGGCCGGCCAGATAGCTCAGCAGACTAAAAGTGCATGCTTAAACAGAGTGCTAGTTCCCAGAGTTCAATTCCCAGTGTGCCATCCTGGCCCTGCTCCCAGGGCACGTTGAGACAGCAACTGAGATTGGGCATAGTGGCGTGTGCCTATAATCCCAGAGGCTAAAAACAGGATAATCACTACGTGATTATCACCTACTATCAGTCTGATCTATGTTGTAAGAGCCTGTAGACCCTGTACTGAATGAGAAAAAAAAAAAAAAAAATTACGGGTGAGAAAGTTTTCCACCAACAAGTCTATTTCAGTGTCTCCAGCACTGCCTGAAATATAGCAGACATGGTCTAGGACAGTGTGGTACAATAACAGGATTTTGGATTGTTTCACAAAAAAAAAAAAAAAAAGAAAGAAAAAAAAATCTGGCTCAGACACTTGGCTCCTGAAAGCACTCTGTAGTGACAGTTGCTATCTCCTCTTCTCTTACCTAGCCAAACAAAAGGGAAGGCAAATTCAATTTACTTAGCAGACACAGAGTCAAAACTCCAAAGGCATCCTTAGCTGGGCATGTATATATGCTGAAAATGAATTTTAAGATACTTTCCAAAGCATTATGAGTTTCTCTGGATGAATTCTCATTCTTTTCTCATTGCAGCTTTAATGGCACTTCCAGTTCCATCTTTCAAGCCTGCTGTCTAATTCCAACACAGGAAATGCCTCAGAAGCATTGATGAAGAGTATTGGCTCCTTTTTATCTTTTCTGACACAAAGCATCTCTATGGAAGTATTATTCTTCTGTTTCTGTGGCTCCTGGCATCTGTACCATCTTCACACAATGAAAAAGTATGTGTATGTGTAAACTCTACATTTAAGCAGATTTACACTGCCTTCCTCACTAGAGCTCAAGCGCTGACTCACGGAAGTGGGGATGATATGGCCAGCGGAGCAACCCACCTCAGGCCCTGCTTTCCTCCGGTCTTGTTCTCTCTTCTCAATTCCTTTCTCTACTGGTTGCTCATATCCTCCTGCTTCTATGTTACTTCCTAATTCTAGATCATAATGAATGGTTTAAAAGTAATTTCAGTTTCATTCCAAATCATTTTGTACGTATGTCAACCCTCACTTAATCTTTGGTATGGCTCATTAGGCTATGGATTGTTTTGATCTTGTCGATAAACTGATTGCGCTCATTAATGTTGAAGTTGGAAATCTTATTACCTACATCTGGGTCACATGCTAGTCTTAAACCTGTTACTGAATGGGATGATCATAATTGGTAGATACAAAGTTGTGAAGCTGAGAAGAAGGCTTCTCTTGTTCTCTAATGCTGATAAAATTCTAAGGTAACCTCTGCGAGTTCCATGCCTTCAGGAACACATCTTGTGTGCCCATAAATGTGGGTAGAACCTATGGTACAATCACATTGTCATTGTCATTCCCTCGATTACATTCTATGATATGGCAAGTAGTTATGGATAAGTCTGTCAGAGCAGACTGGAGAAGTTTGAAGAGAGAGATGTTATGTCAGGGAGATTTCAGGCTCATAGCTTTGGAGATGAATGGAACATGGGCAGGATTCAAAGGTGACCAACAGAAACTAAGATAGATTCTCAACAGCCAGTCAGCAAACAAAAAATCTGGAGTCTTCCAACCATCTACATGAGCTTAGAAGAAGATTTTCCTCAGGGCCTTTAGAAAGGAATGTGATGGACCCAGATTTTACTCTGTGAAGCCCTAAGAACTCAGACACACCAGATGTCCCATGCTGAATCATGAGATAATCAGTACATACTACTTTGAGCCACTAGTAGGTGATAATTTATTATGAAGTAATAGAAAATAAATGCTAGTCATAAGGAATGGGATTTTCCTTTCCATCTGAATGAGGTTGGAAGAGGACAATGTCATCTAGACCACAGCACAGTCTCATCCAAGACCTTGGTTCAGGCTGTGAGACCTATAGCAGAGAACTCAGGTAATATGTGCCCAGCCTTTGATAGTATTGAATAGATTTTGTGCTCACTTTCTAAGTTTATGGTGATTTGTTATGAAGCAATATTAGCTCATCCTATGCCATTCCTCAGGCCTACTTACATTGGAAACATAGGGATCCATTAAAGCAAAATGGATAGTAAATGTCTGTCATAACATGAATAATGACAATATTTTATTAGCATAATGTTTTAAAATTCACAAATATAAGTAAAATTAAATAAGAAATATAATTAAGTCATGAAAGTGAATATTTTTAAAAATTAACTTTACTACACATATATATTCTCTCCCCTCCCTTAACAACCCTCTTGTTCCATCCTTATTTACAAACTTTTGCTTCCATTTTCTATTCTCTTTTATTTCTCTTTCCTTCCTTCCTTTTCCCATTCCACCTCTCTAGTTTCCCTTCCCATTTGAACATTTTCTTTTTATTTCACAATATCTATTATACATTTGGTCCTTATTTACACTTTCATTTTCTCACACCAGAGAAAATAGTCAATATCTGAACATGTCTGTCTCATTTAATCACTTACAAGTGTAGTCTCAAAGTACATTCATTTACCTAGAAATGTCTCAAGCTTATCCTTCTTTATGAAAGAGTAGTACTCTCTTATATAAAAACCTTTACATCCCCTTAATCCATTGATTAGTTGATTGGCATTTGTGTTATTTAGAGTGTGCTGTAATAAACATGAGTGTGCATATATCATTGTGGTATGATGCTTTTAATTCTTTGAGGAAGATACCAAGAATGAGAATAACTGGGTGAAATGGAGCCTCTAATTTTCATTTTTTGAGGAAACTCCACACTGATTTTCATAATGGTTGTACCAATCTACACTCCCACTAATAGTGGAGAGAGTTCTTTATCTCCTTAGCCACTCCAGAATTGCTATTAGTTGGTTCGTAGCTTTTTTTTAGTCAGGTTTTAAAATTGCATCTCTCAAAATGATCAGCAATGTTGAACATTTCTCAATATATTTATTTGCTGTTTCTACTTCTTTATCTGAGAAGTATCTATTCATTTCAGATGCTCATTTTTGGATTGGATCTTTAAATTTTGAGGAGGCTTGATTTTTTTTTTTTCAGTTCTTAATATATTCTGTTTCTCTGAGGAACAGCTGGCGATTTTTTTTTCTCTTCTGTGTGTTGTCTTTTCACTCTGGTGGTGATTTCTTTTGTTGTGCAAAACTTTTGAATATGATGAGATTTCAGTTGTTCGTGATATACCTGTGCAATCAAGATTTTGTTCACAAAGTGTTTATGTACTCATTTGTCTTTAAGACATATTCTGTCTTCCAGTGGATTTAGTGTTTTTGTTGTTAACATTTAGGTCTTTTATCTATTTCAACTTTAGTTTAGTACATGGTAAGTGATATTGGTCTAGTTTTAGTGTTTGGTGCACGGAAAGTCAAAACTAAGGGTTGTGAATAATTACTGCAATTTTTGTTCATTTTCTTCTGATCATATAGATCAAGTGGTCCTAGCTTTCTCATAATTTAATAACTATGTAGTCAACTTAATAATTTTATGTGCTGTAGACATAAAAAAATTAGGCCACTACAGAGCTGCCATCTTTATAATCACTGACACAATGACAGAAATCTAATTAAACACAAAAAATGATGATTTTTAAAACTGGGTTTGATGAAATCAACTTTGTGGCTGTACCATTAGTGCAACCCTCTACTGTGTTTCACTTTAGTACCACATTTAAATGTGCATGCTGATTTTACTGCAGTTTAAAAATAGATGAACATGTATATTTGAGGACAAAGTTTGAATTCAGGCTTTGTGGAATACTAGAACAATTTTGTACACCCAGCGTTCCAAAGAAAATAATTTCAAAGCTCTTGTTCTCCCCCCACAGCTCAATGCTGACATGGGCTGAAATGTCGGTACAGCTGACCTCCTTTAAGAGAAAGCCAACACAGTTGCTTAAGAAACAAACCTCCCAACTCCTGATGTGAAACTGCCGTGATGCTAAGATTTCAGTGGAAGCAACAAACTTAGAGTTCGGAGTGAGTGAGCAATTCCCAATCCTATTAATCTCATCTGAGATTTGTATTCTCTCATAGTATGAAGGCCAAGCAAGGATTTCCTAGACTTACCTTCCACCTGTTTGTGAACTGTGCTATGCTGAGGCGCTCTTCAGATGGAATGGACAGTGAAATCTCCTTTGGCTGTGTGGTTGATCTGACCTTGCCATGCAGGGCGACTGGATGGAAGTGACTTGCTTCACTGCACCCCAAAGACTGAGCTGCAAAAACAACTGAAGCTATGAGATGTGGATAGTTATACCAATTAGTCTAACCAAATCCACTCATGACTCCTGCATCAGGGGTATTTTACAATAGAAGAGTTATAAAAAAGTTCCTTCAAAGATAGGAAAATTATACAAACATATGCATCTAATAGCAGTTTCAACTTACAGTAATCAAAAATTGACAAAATTGAAATATTCAACAGTAGCAGTTGAAGACATAAATTTCCTACTCAAAATAATTGGTGGATTAATTAGAAAAGTTGTGTTTAGAAGATATAGATCATGACCAAAGATCACCAAACCTCTAGCCAAAACTTTATTTGTACTCACCTAGTTTCCTGCTATCTCTGCATATGTGATTTCTTAGCTTATTAACATAGCTTAAGGTTCATGGACCTGCAGGCAATTCATGTCTGGATTTTTGGGACCTCGTAATCCCATAAATCATGTCAATTTTTTATGAGTGAGTACTTTGTGGGAAATTAAGTTCATAGCTTTCCTTTGTCAGTTTCTATTTATTTGAGATTATAGTATGAACCAGGAACTGGGCTCTAAATATTGATGGCTATGAACAAGACAGAACAAGATATGCAGTAAAAAAGAAGTCAGTGAGATGTCTTCAGGTACTGATGGAGAATCTAAAATAAGTAGAGTAATGTGATAGGCATTTGCCTTAAGAGTCACTAATTTACCTGGAGGAATCAAGGAAAGCTTTTCTTAGGTGAGAGTTGAAGAATGAAATAAAGAAAAAGGTACCAATGTATTAGTGTTTGAACAAGGATTTTATGTTCAAGGGACTAAATGAAAACCAGAGTGCTAGGAGCAAACTTATCAGAGAGAAAAAGTGGAGAGAGGTGATTTTGGAGTAGATGGACCACGTCATTTAGATGATGACAAACCGCCGATAAGCCAGTGGAGGGTTTTAAGCTGGCATTTATTCTGATTACTGTTTGAAGAATGAGATTTCACCTAGGAGCTAGTTTCCATGGTCCAGGCAGAATAACAGTGGCTTGGATGAGGAGAGAGAGGGAACTCTAAAGACTTAAAAATCATTGAGGGGGGTAGGCCTTTTAAAATGAGAATGTACTCATCTGAATGTCATTAGGAAGCAAATTACAACTGAAGACAGATGGGACACTAGTTTATATCTTTCATTATTTCTTCACTGTGCCTTTAAGCTGTAAGTTAGAAGAGAGCAGCATTTCTTACGGATGGACTCTTGAAGAAACAAGGTCTTAACATTGTTTTCCTTAAGCATTTCTCCTGTGGCTGTTTATCTTAGTAATGGACACTTTTCCTTGTTTCCTTCCTTCCTTCCTTCCTTGTCCTTCCCCCTCCCTTTCTCCCCTCCTCTCCATCTTTTTCCTCTCATTCTCCCTTTTTCTTCTTTTCTTGGGTATTATTTATTTCACTGTAATTTACCTGTACCAAAGTACTGTTCTTTGGTTTTAAATGTTTAAACACTCATATTCTTTCTTTTACTTTTAAATGTACTTCTTTTGGCCAGTCCACTAATTACATGTTTGAAGATTCTCTAGACTCAGCCAGATCTTCCAAAGACAGTCATGTCTTCTTTCTTGAGATCAGTCTTCTACAGTCAAATTATCATTCATGATACTTTGATAATTTCGGTGTTGGATGTTTGTTTCACACTTAGCATAAATTTAAAAATCATTGCTATTTCCATGGAAGCTGCAAGTCTGAATGAAAACTCTAAGGCACTCCAAGACTACACTGTTCTGCTATGAATCATATGTGTCTACTTAGCACTGGGATGGTGTCTAGTCCTGATTGAGATATTCTGTTAATGCAAATATATCTATCCCTGACTTAATAAGAAAAAACAGAACAGAAATTATCTCAATATTTTTATATTGGCTACATGCTGAGATGAAAATACTTTGGATCTATTGGGTTGAAAACAAATTATGAAAGTTAACCCTGTATCTTTTCAACTTTTCAGAAGTGGCTTTCATTTGTGACTTGTATTAGATGTGTATTTGGGTACAGTTGTTATAGAGAATGAATAAAGAATATTATGACCCATTATAGATTGTTGTGCACAGATCATAATTGAGAATTTACTTTTACTTGCCTTGGCATGACCAAGGGTATTTGTTACAGAGCAGATAAAATTAAAATGCCAGCCGGGCGTGGTGGCTCACGCCTGTAATCCTAGCACTTGGGAGGCTGAGGCAGGAGGATCAGTGCGAGTTCGAGACCAGCCTGGGCTACAAAAGTGAGCTCAAGGCCAGCCTGAACTGCATAGCGAGACACTGTCTCAAAAAAGACAAAAAAAAAAAAAAATGCCAGTAAATTGTGATTGAATCTGGACATTTATATCTTGCTTGAGTTCAGTCATTTGTCTTCCAGCACATACACTTAAAAAGAATTACTCAAAATAGACTTGGTTGCACATATTCTAGTATCTGAAATAGTCTCATGGCTTTTCATGGATTATGGTTGAGAAGCGGAAGGCACATGGCTGGGTTTGACAGCTAAAAATGCAAGAGACATTATTGTTTAGATTTAAAATTCCATCTGCTGCGTTTTGCAAGTGGAAGAGCTGAAGCTCAGTAAAGAAGAACCTGGTGGAACGGTGTGGTGGTGGTTCTGTTTTATCTTGCTTGTTCCTTGTCTGTTTTTTAACTTATGAGCTGAGGAAAGGCATAACATCACTGTGCACTAGCCATGTTGCCAAGCGTAACAGATGAACCTCCTTCTACTGAGTATCACTCGGTCTTAGCCAGTCAGATTGCTCACTGCTCTGCTGGGCTTCCAGAGGACCTGCTTTCTGTGGATTTCTAGGTAAAACCAGCTTGAGGCCAGAGCTTGCTTCCATTCAACTCTCTCAGGTTGAACACATTTCTGACTGCCAGACCTCTAAGAAGGTCATAGGTGGAAAGGTCTTGGGATTGGGTTGCAAAACTACATTTGCTGACATTTCAGTAAACTATTTCTATGTTCAGACATTCAGAGACAGATTTATGTATAGCTGAGATTCATATAATTGTTCTTATAAACTGGTTATGTCTAAATACATTAAATGAAGTATTGTGACAGGGGCATTAGTTGTCTTACAAAATTTCCAAATTTCCTCCGAGTTGTGTTTAGTAATAAGGCAAATTTGTCTTCAGTGAGACACAAAAGGAAGTCAATATATTAAGTTAATGAATATGCTTTCTACCTATCTTCTTTCTGTGGGCAGGAAAGACAGTGAGTTAGTTGACCTTGGACCTTATAAATGTAGACCTTCTCTGAGCCTAAGTTCTTAAGTGGCCATATAGAGAGATGCCTGCCACTTAGGCTGTCCTCTGAGAGAGAAATATGAACCCTGTTATTTGTTACACTATCATGTATCTGATGGAAAAATCAGAAAATATCACACGTTTATAGAGGTGATTTTCTTTTCTCTCAAGACATACACATCAGCAATGAAATCTTATTTCTCTTTCATTTCATTTAAACTGGCTGTAGATGTTAGTCATAGAAGTAGAGAAGTCTGATCTGGGAAGGGATCATTTTGCCAAAATCCTTTGTTTAAAAGATGAAGAAATATACATGTGTTGCTTACCTGATGTGCCATGCCTAGGAAGTTGGAGGTGTTAGACTAGAATTGAAGAATTTTCCATTTCTTGTTACAGTATTTGTTTACTGTATCATTGAGGCTGAGGCAGGAGTTATCTCTGTGAGTTTGAGGCCAATTTGATGTCAAAGTGATTTCGATTGGTCTGAGTTCTCCGATTTTTCACTCTTGGCCCAAAGAATATACTCCTAGGTCTGTGTGGATCTCTTCCATAGCATTTGAACTGTGCTTCATTGTGGCCCTTGAATAGGAGTCAACTCAACATGCCTCATCTGTGAGAGCAAGATACTTCAAACTACACAAGAGGATACAAAATTGCAAGAGATTGAAGAAATTAGTTGTCAAAATGCACTCACATGCTTATTGCCTTTCTAGGTTGTATTTTTCTTTTTTTTTTTTTTTTGTCTTTTTGAGACAGGGTCTCACTGTGCAGCTCAGGCTGGCTTTGAGCTCACTTTTGTAGCCCAGGCTGGTCTCGAACTCACAACGATCCTCCTGCCTCAGCCTCCCAAGTGCTGGGATTACAGGCGTGAGCCACCACGCCCGGCTTCTAGGTTGTATTTTGACAAGGCAGTGTTTAATAGCTAAGCTGTTGGATTGTGTGGTGAACTTTTACAACTGTGTCTTTTATTAGTGGAAACTGTTTGGACTGCATTACATGACAAACAGTTACAAGAAGACTTGCATAGCTATTAGCTTGGAAAATTACTTTGAGAATTTTGTCATCTCCCATTCAAAGGGAAGCATCTGACTAATTTGATGACTTTGGTGAAATTTGGTGTTTGGTTTGATTATAGAAATTTGGGATCAATATGAGGGCAATAAATATTTCTTTGTAATTTTGATTTTTATAATTAACCTGGTTAAAGAAATGTTATTTAGTGGATTGACCATATTGCTAGTATTTGTCTAGCCTGGGGTCTGTTTTGTTAAATATTTTAGTTAACAATGTAATGAATCTGAAAAGTAGAATAGACGCTGTGAAAAGGGAATAAATCTGTTGAAAGAGAAAGAATTACTGAGATAAGAGGGACAGGAGAGGAAGGTGGGGGGAAGAGATCTATGTATGTATGTATGTATGTAGAATGGCTTGGGTAGTTGTACTGATGATTCCTGCTGGTCTGTGGGAAGGAGAAGTTAACACTTAATTTACCTTTTCTTTTCTTATTTTCTTGCAATTTGTTTTCAATTTTTCATGCATATATCTGAAAATCTAAACAACTAATTTCAAGACAACACTATGCAATGCAATCAATGCTGTCAACTTCATATTATTTTGTTTAATAAGATTCTGTATCACTTCTTTTTTTTTTTTTTTTTTGCGGGACTGGGGTTCGAACTCATGACCTTGCACTTGCCAAGCAGGCACTTGTGCCACAGAGCTATCTCCCCAGCCCCTCACTTCTAATTTTTATCATTATCTAGTATTCCCTTTAAAAATGAAAAAGTATAATGACAGATGCACATATTTTGTTCAGTAGACTTTGGATATCACAAAAATTAAATCAGAGATTATTGGGTACAATAAACTGTTGATGGAAAGCTATATTAATAGTCCATAGTACAGTGGGCGTGGTGATACACACCTGTAATCCCAGCACTTGGGAGGCTGAAAACAGGAGAATCACTAGGAATCTGATCTACATAGTGAGACCCTGCAGACCCTGTCCTAAATACAGAAAGAGAGAGAGAGAGAGAGAGTGAGAGACAGAGAGGGAGAGAGAGAGTCTATAGCAATCACCTGAAATGAAACAAAAATGCATTTTTTGAATTTAGATTTTAAAAAATAGAATTCAGCGTTTTGGATATAGTATAGTGGTGAAACATGTGCCTAGCATGTGTTAGGCCCTGGTTACATGAGGAGTAACACACACACACACACACACACACACACACACACACACACACACACACACATACACACAGAGCTTTTCCTGGATTCACATGGAATTTATCAGCATTTGATGTGTGCACTGTTCCACTACAGCTGTGGTTACCGCGGGCACCAAAGCTGTCTGGGGGTTGCAATAGGAGAGCACGGAGCTGGATTTGGAGAGAGGATAACTTCCCCACGTGGGGCATCGCTCATCCAGGAATACTGGGCTTTATCGTACTTAAAAAAAAATTAGTATGGGTTTTCAGTAGACAATGTTTATGTTGTTTGTGGGGCACTGCTCCAAGTATGTAAAACATCTTAATTTCTTTTTAAAATTTATTTTCCTTCCCCTCCTTCATCTTCTGATTCCCTTACCATTTGAGAAAGATCTACCTTCTATCTTCCTGCTATCTACCTTTAATTAATTAATTAATTAACTAATTAATTAATTAATTAACTAATTAATTAAGCAGAACTGGGGATGGAACTCAGGCCTTTGTGCTTGCCAGGCAAATGCTTATTCTACTGAGCTATCTCCCAGCCCCACTATTCTTTATTTGTACTTTGGGTTTCTCATCCAAGACAAGCCGTGTGGGAACCAGATGTGGTGGCACACACCTGCAATCCCAGAACTCAGGAGGCTGAGACACATGGATCGCAGCAAGTTCAAGACCAGAGTGGAAGCTTCAAAAGTGAGCACAATGCCAGCCCTAACTGTACTGCGAGACCCTGTCTCAAAAAAAAAAATAGATAAACTGTGATATTTAAGTTTTCATGTCAGATTTCAGTTAACATTATCTTCTCAAGGTACATCCATTTTCCTACAAATAATTCAAATTTATCTTTATGGCATTGTAGTACTCTCTTGTGTGTAAATTTCATGTTTTCCTTATCCATTCATCTGGTGATGGACAGATGTAGGCTTCTAAGATTGATCTATTATGAATTGGGCTATTATAAACATGGCTATAAACATATCAGTGCGGTATAACGTGTTTAGCTCTTTCAAGAAGATCTCTAGAAGGGGAATATCTGAGTCAAGGAGAATTTCTAGTTTTAGTTGTTTTGAGGCATCTCCATACTGATTTCTGTAGTTATTGCATTAGTTTAGATATCCAATGACAACGCAACTGGGTTCTTTCTTCCTTATAGTGTCACCAACATTTGTCATTATTTGATTTTTGATGATGGCTATTCTTTTTTGGGGTAAGATGGAATCTCAGTGTTGTTTTAATGTGCATTTCTGTTGTGGGTAGGAAGAGCAAACATTGCTTCATGCATTTATTGGTGATTCATACTTCTTCTGTGAAGCATCCATTCATTTCATACGCCTATTTCGTTTTAGTTTTTCATGCACTTTTGGTGTCAATTCTTTGTTTATGACATAACTGGTCATCTACTTTTACCATTCTGTAGATTGTCTCTTTGCTCGGTTGGTTGTTTCTTTTACTTCAATTTTTACTTTTTAATTTAATATGATCCTATTGGTTTCTCAGTATTATTTCCGTGCTACTTGGGTTATGTTGAGAAAGTCTTTGCTTATGCCTGTCTTTAAGAGTCATGCTTAGTTTGTCTAGCAGGTTAAATATTTCTGTGTTAACATTTAGATATTTAGTCCAGTTTGATTTTGGTTTAGTCCATGGTGAGAATGTGGATCTACACTCAATCTTCTGCATGTGTATAGTCAGTTTTTCTAGCACATTTATTTAAAAGGCTACTTTTGCTCCAGTGTATATTCTTTATCTGTCAAAGATCAAATAGTTGAACGTGTGTGGAGATTTTTCTGTGTGCTCTGTTCTGTTCTATTGATCCTCATGTCTATTTTTGTGCCAATACTATGTTGTTTTATCACTGTAGCTTTATAGTATACCTTCAAATTTAGAACTGTGAGACCTCCCATTTTTCTCTATCAACTAATATTTCTTTTGCTATCTATCTATCTATCTATCTATCTATCTATCTATCTATCTATCCATCCATCTATATCTGTCTATCTATGTATTTGGTTGCTGCAGGGTCTCAATACACAGCTCAGACTCATGGTGATCCTTCTGCTTTCAGCTCCTCGACTGTTGGAATTACAGGTGTATGCCGTGAAACTCAGACTTTGGTCAGCTCATCCTACCCTGCAGGTGGGGCTGGCACAGCCTGTGGTGCTAGGGATCAAACTTCAGTCCCTGTGCTTGCCTGGGTTTGCCTAAACAGGCACTTTAGTTAGTCTGCTAAGCTATCTCACTGGCCCATTTTGCTATTCTTTTTTTTTTTTTTTCTTCTCCTGTTTTGCTATTCTTTATCACATGTGGTTCCATATAAATTTTAGGATCATTCTTTTCAGTTGTATGAAGCATGCCATTGGTATTTAATCAAGGTTGCGCAGAATCTATGTACCAGATATAGAAGTGTGGACATTTTGACTACACTGGTTCTGCCTGTCCTGGAGCAGGGCATATTTTTCCATTTTCTGATGTCTTGTATAATTTCCTTTTTCAGAGCACTGCGGCCTTCATTATAAAGGTTTTCATTTCCTTAGTTAGGTTTGTTCCTAAGTGTTCAAATTTTCTTAGTGACATTGTAAATAATATTTTTCCTAATTTCTTTTTAGTGAGTTCATTATCAGTGAACAAGAATGCTATTGAATTTTGTGTGTTAGTTTTATATCCTACTACAATGATGAATTTGACAGTTAACCACTGAAGAACTTACCCAAATTATCACCCTGGTGTTTGCTGATGTACTGACTATATCAAATATTGTTTCGATAGTTGTCGTTTCAAACAGTTGATTCTTGTTTGCCCAAGATACTCAGATGTCTGTTTATTTTATATTGACAATTTGTATACTTTTGAAAAATTTAGAATGCTTGATTCACCTCTGATATTTATTTCTAGTGAGATCTAATAATAAATTCTTGTTATTTCCCTTTAGTAATTCATGATTATTTTATGCTGGCATGAAAAATAACCTATAATTTTGTGCAGCAATCTAGAAAAATTCTTATTTATTTATTTATTTATGAACAGACTATATCTATTGGCACAGGAGGGGGTCCTGAGTGGGTTGTCCCCCAAAAGTTGAGAAGGATTTTGTTTTTTTGTCTTAATGGTGGGTGTGGGGATTGAACTGCTGTCCCCTGTGCCTGACAGGGATTGCCTGCACAGGTGCTTAAACCACTGAGCTGACCTGAAAGTCCCTCAAAATTCTTATCAGTAAATATGTTAGATATACTTTTAGTACTTCTTCAAAACTCACTGCTATTTTTTATGATGTAAAACATTTAGAACACCAAAGCTAAATGGGATGGAATTGCCAAATGATCTGTAAAAGGGAAAACTAAAAGAGAAATATTAACATATCAGAGAGAAAAAGTTGATGCTATGAAATACAGCGACAAAAAAATCTGTCTCCTTCTGGTCAATTATTTATAGTATAAAAATGCTAGTGCTTGAAAGAAGAAACAAAGCTAAAAATGCTCTAATAGTGCAATGTTTTAATTAGTGATTATAATATTATGTGGGTAGCATTGACAAACTTCACTAACATCTAACAAGCTAATCTCTAGTGACAAAGCAAGGGCAAATTATAAACTAAATTTATGTACCTTCTGCATGAAACAATAAGGAACCTGCTTGTTAGCCAAAATTAGGGTTTCAAGTAGTCATTTTACAGTTTAGATTAGGTCTCATAGACCAAGCAATAGAAACATATGGGATAGCAATACACCAACCAGGATGTCTGTCGTCTGTGTCTTCACCATTACATGTAGTGGGTAGACATTTTATTGAAATTAATTTGCCCACACAAAAGGAGGAAAGACCAGCACAAAATGTAAAGTGTGCTGTTAGAAGAAAGGCAATAATATAAAAAGAATTTAGAAAGAGACTAGACACTATTGTTCAAATCATAACATGTTATATGTTGAATGTTTTAAAATATACTCTATGCAGAAAAATATTGAATAAATTTGATAAAAGTATTGTTTTTATATTTCCTTTTGCCTTATAAAATTATGAAAAATGTGTCATTTGCTTAGCATGTATTTAAACTAATTTCAAATAGCTGGACAGCTAATTTTAGGACCCTCCTCTATGTAGAGGATCCTGTCATCTGCTAATAATTTGATATGTTTCTTTCTTAAATATATCTCTCTTATTTCTTTTCCTTGCCTAATTTCTCTTGTTCAAGTTTCTAGTACTATGTTGAACAGCAGTACTATAGTGGATAGCCTTTACTTATTCCTGATTTTTGAGGGAAAACTTTCAATTTTCATCAATTCCATGTGATGTTAGTTGCAGGCTATAAAGTGTTTTCACCAGACTGATATAAAGTTCTTCTCTCCTTATGTCCATTGTTTTATAAAGTAATGAAACAAATTCAAGATTATGTTAAAGGCCCTTTCTGGATATATTGAGATGGTCATGTGATTTTTGGCTTTGCTTTTGTTTATGTGATATATTACATTTGCCGATTTATTCTAGTGACTGCCTTATTTTTCTGTTGTTGATTTCCTATCTTTCCCTCCTACTTAACTGCATATTCTAACCAGATGTGTTATTCTATTAGATATTTTATCATTGTTAGTTTCATTTTCTATGTCTCGAATACCCTTTCAAACTTTTTGGAGTGTTGGCATGGTTGTCACCAAGTCTTCAGGTGCTCTCTGTTACAAAGCCATCTTATTTCTCCATCATCTTTAAAAGATTGTTTTGCAACGTTTATTAGCCCTGGGTTGATTTATTTTTTAATCTTGAAACATTTCATTCAAGGTCTTTTGGCCTTCAAGGGTCTATATTGAGAATGTTGAGATTATTTTTATAAATGATTTACTGCTTTTCTCTAACTGCTTTTAAGAATCTGTTCCTGTGTTGGAGTTCTGGAAGTTTGATTATGATGTGTCATGGAGAAGTTATTTTCTATTTATGGTTATTTGGAGTGCAGTGTGTCTCACCCGTAAGTTAAATTATTTTACTTTATAAGGAAAGTTTTCTATTATTTCAGTAAACATGCTTTTAAAAATGCCATCTGTACTGTCTTATCTTTTTTTTTTTTTTTTTTTTTTGCTAATTCCAATTAATCTTAGATTAGTCTTCTTTGCATCATATAGAAGTTATTGTAAGAGTGACAAAATGCATTCTCGGGCCTTGAGTACCCAGAAGAAATGCAGGGGACAATAGCATAGAAGAAATTGGACATCACACACCTGAAATCTCTGAAATAATAGCACCTGAAGTAAAGAAACAACTGCAGAAAGTTATAGAGGAAATCAGACAGAAATAATTTCTGAAGTAAAAAATGATATGATAACTATAATGAAAGAATTACTAAGTGCTTCTAAAAACACTTGATAAAAAATAGAAGGGAATAGAAAAATTATAGAATGCTTGAATGAGCAATATAGGAAAGAAATAGAATGTATGAAGCAGATTCAAAGAGATATGCAGGAAATTAAAACCGTGTTACAAGCCAGCAAAATCATTTGAATGAAAGTGAAGATAGACCATCAGATCTTGAACACATCACTGCAACTAGTGAAAGGAAAGTAAAAAACTTCTAAAAAAACTAGGATTCAGGAAAAAAATAACTCAATATCTGCAAGATGATATAAAGATGAACATAAGACTAATTGGCATCAGTGAGAAAGGAGTCTATGCGAATGATATAAAAAGAATATGGACAGAAGGAATAGCAGAAAACATCCCAAATATGGGGAAACAATCTGACATTCAGACAACTGAAGCATATAGAACTCCAAATAACATCAGTCCAATTAAAACCACACTCAGACATATAATAATCAAGATCCCAGAAATTCAGCATAGGAACAGTGTACTAAAAGCTGCTAGAGAAAAGAAACAGATCATATTTAAAGAAAAACCCATCAGAATAATGGCAGATTTCTCTTCACAAAACATTAAGTCAAGAAGAGCATGGAGCAAAGTATTACAAGCCTTGTAAGAAAACAAATTCCAACTCAGACTGGTATACACTGTAAAACTCTTTCAAGTTTAATGGAGAAGTAAAATACTTCCAAGACAAAGAACAGCTGAAGAATTTTGTGATGATAAAGAAAATCCTACACAGACTATTAAAAGATATATTATTATTATTATTATTATTATTATTATTATTAGTACTGGGAATTGAACTCAGGACCTTGCACTTGCCAGACCAGCACTTATGCCATTGAGATATCTCCCCAGCCCTAAAAGGTATTTTAAAGAGGGATCAAAATGACCACAACTCTATGAATGAGCACAGAAAGAACCCAACAAATAGGGCAAACAAGAAAACACAGGAGAAAAAGAGGTATAAAACAGTAGTTAAATAACATGTGAAGCATAAGTCAGTGGATCTCAATTGCAACCATCAAGTAGATGGACTCAATTCACCAGTTAAAGGAAATAGACTGGCAGAGTGGTTTAGGAAGCAAAATCCAGCAATATGCTGTACAAGACTTCATCTATCAATTGATTGTTTTATCTTCAATGTTTTGTCCAGCTGGTAATTTCAATAGTTCTATGATTTGTGTCTCAGGAGCACAATTGTTTTCATGAATCATAAGTTCTACTTTGTCCTGGCCAAAAAAAGAGAAGCTATTGTGCCCACTTTTTATGTTCTCTTGCTGTTTTTAAGGTAGCCTTACCCTCTAATTGTGATGCTTTTTTCTTACTCTGGTCATTTCTGTTTTCTTTTAAATAGAATTTTTTAGTCTATTGAACTTCTGTTGGGTTAAAATTTTCCATAGATTTTAATTCTTTTCTATACTTGTTAGTTACGATTTGCTTTTCTTCCTTGCTAGCTTTTACCCCTTCTAGCCTTTTTACAAGTGTTTTCAGTAGATTTGCTTATCATATGCTCTTATTAGCTAAATTATTTTATCTTTGGGCTTATTAAATGCCCTTTTTTTTTTCCCCTCAGAACTGGGGATTGAACTAAGGCCCTTGTGCTTGTCAGGCAAGTGCTTATTCTACTGAGCTATCTCTCCAGTACCAAATGCCCTTATTGATCTGTTATGTTTTCTATTCTTGTATTATTTCAAACAACTTTGTTATATCACATCCTAAGAAAACCAGTTAATAGCAAAATGAAAGATAAGGCAGAGGAGAGAAAGCTGAAATCTAAAAAGAATAAAACAGAAAAGAAACTAAAGCAAACAACGCCCTTAAAACAAGCAAGAAAAGGGATATAAAAAATCCTCACTCCTTTCAAATAAATGAAAGAGAATAAAAATTTAAAATATGAAAAGTTCAAAAGATAGAGGCAAAGAAAAAAAAATTCCTCTATGTTTTTGAGTAAGTCAGGTTTTTGTCTTTTGTTTTAGGATCTGTAGTGTTGGAATCCAATAGTCAGGATTTTCTCTGACTATCTTTAGGGACTATGGGTTTTGAGGTGCCCTCACTGTACTATCATGCCTGTATCTGTTCATGCCTGACTACAGTTATTGTCTAAGCTAAGGCACGTCCTTGCTCACATTGGTAGATGGAAAAGCAACCAGCCCTCTGGTCTCTGCTAGTTGTAGGCTGTGGGTGGTGGTAGACTATTGCATTAAATGTAAACATTTACAGTAAGAAGGGCCTGTGTTCTTCCCAGCCTGAGCTTGCAGTTCTAAGTGTAGGGGTCTATGTCCAGCCTAGTCCCTCCCTGCTGTGGTTTCTTCTGCTTGTCTCTTATCCAGTCACTTTGGAAAGGTAACCGTTGTGTCCCTGAAGTTGCTAGGTAATTCTGTACTTGGCATTTTTATTTTAACTTTCTGCAGGTTTGGAGATCAAACCCCTGGCTCCTGCACCTAAGATAATTTTTAATTTTGAAGATGTTCATTTTATACATTTTCTTTCTTTCTTTCTTTCTTTCTTTCTTTCTTTCTTTCTTTCTTTCTTTCTTTCTTTCTTTCGATGAGAAATCTAAATCTGGAGTCTCAAAGCTTTTCTCCTGTATTTCCTTTTGCAACTTTTGTAGATTCATTTTGGATTAAGTTTTTATACATTTGAATGTAGAGAGATATGAGTAGAAGTTATTCTGTGTATGGATGTCCATAAGAGAGTGTTTGTATATGTGTGTGAATGAATACTCAAGTCCAACAGCATCCCTTGTTGAAAACATTTTTCTATAGGCTTTCTCTGTAGACTCATGTTTTTTGCACTTTTGTGAAAAATCAGTTGTCCATATGTGGTTGAGTATCTTCCTATGTCCTTCATACTATTACACTGATGTAGTTGTTCACTTTATGTCACTTTATGATAGTGTTGATTGCTATAACTTTGTAAGTCCTGAAATCAGGTAGCACTAATCTTACAATGTTGCTGTGATTATTATTATTATTATTATTTTTTTTGTGGGACCAGGGTTCGAACTCACGACCTTGCACTTGCCCAGCAGGCACTTGTGCCTCGGAGCTATCTCCCCAGCCCCCTTGCTGTGATTATTGGCTACTGGGTGATTTTTGCTTTTATATCAATGTTAGAATCAGTGTGTCAGTTTCTACATTGCTGGGATGTTAGTATTAGTATGCTCACACTGCATATATATATATATATATATATATATATATATATATATATATATCTCACTTTAGAAAAAATGGTGCTGAATTTTCAATTAGATGAATCCCATATGTATTTCATTATTTAGGTTTTTCTTAATTTCTCTCTGTAGTGTCTGCAGTTTTGAGTATACAATTCTTTTTTATGTCATAAGATTCATCATTGATTATTCAGTATATTTTGAAGCAATGTGACAATGATTTTTAATTTCAGTATTTATTTATTGCTAGAATGTAAAGACACAGCTGAGTTTTATTTTGTATCTTACACATATGCTAAGCTCATTTGCTAATTCTAGTAACTTCTAGAAACTCTATCAGATTTTCTAGGAAGATATCATGCCATATGTGCTTAAAGGTTTTATTTTTCTCTGTCCCACCTGGATGCATTTAAGTTCACCTTCTTGCCTTATTGCTTTGGTCATAACCTTCAGTAAAATGGTGAATTTAACCAGCAATAGAAAATTCTGGTTTTATTTCTAATATTCAAGTAAATAATTCCATGTATTTTGCATTATGCATGAAATTGGTTATAAGTTCTTTTTTTGGGGGGGATCAGATTGATGAAATTCTCTTCCACTTTTAGTTTGTTCAGTGCTTTTGTAAAACAGAAATTTGTCTGACTATGTATCCAGGCTGGCCTTAAGCTCACAGTGATCCTTCTGCCTCAGTCTTGCAAGGGCTGGGATTGCAGGTGAGCACAACTATGTCCAGCAGGAATGGATGTTAGACTTTGTGTATCTTATTCAACTTAACTTGTTACCATTTTGTTTTGTTTAACTTGCTAGAATTTTGTTTACCTTTCTGTTCATAGGGGATATTGGACTATAATTTTTGTCAAAATAATTTTTTCATTTGGTGTTTATGTGATGCTGAACTCAAAGAATAGATTGGAAATTCTTCAGCCTTCTTAGCTCTCTAAAAATGTGCTTATAGTGACTGGGGAGATAGCTCAGTAGAATAAGCGCTTGCCTGGCAAGCACAAGGGCCTGAGTTCAATCCTCAGTTCCTCCATCAAAAAAAAAAAAAAAAAAAAGGGCTTGTAAAATTGGTATCATTTGTTTCTGAAATGTTCTGTGGTGTTCACTAGTGAAGATGTATGGATGTACTTTATTTTACAGGAAGATTTTAATCTGTAAACTTGACTTAGTTATTAGATATAATGCTTTTAAACTTATCTATTTATTCTAAGTGTAATTTGGTAATTTGTCTCTCATGGAATTTGTTCCAGTTTGCTGAATTTGTCAGCATAATTTTTTTTTTCATAAAGTTGTCTTCTTTTTATTTGGAACTGAGGTAATATAAACTCTTTCATTCTTGATAATAATAATTTATGTTTTCCCTCCTTTTCTCATGGTCAGTTTGTGTAGAGTACCAGCAACTTAACTGACCTTCATAATCTTCTGTTTCATTAAATTTTTCAAATTATTTTCCTTTTTCTGTTTCATTGATTTTTTTACCCACTTTTTTTCCTCTTCATGACTTTAATTTGTTTTCGTTTGTTTTTCTTGTGTAATTAGGCAATAGATCTTATGACTTTCTATTTTAACTATGACTCCAACTGTCTAATTGTGATATGTTATACTTTCATTTTAATCAAGCTTAAGATTTTTATTGACTTTGATTTGTTCTTTTGACCCATCAGATTTATATGCCTACCATTGGGCGATATCATAGGGAGACTTTCTGTGTATCTTTTGTTAATGTTTTATAATTAGCTCATTTGTGATCAGACAATATTTATATAATTTGGATACTTTTAAATTGATTGAAATTCTTTTATGATCCAAATTAGTGTGTATCTTGACAAATTTGTGGGCATGTCAGAAGAATGTGTTCTGCAGTTTTTCATGAAATGTTCTATAAATAAATTTGGCTAAGTTGCCTGATAGTGTTGATAATCTATATTCTTATTGATTTCTGTAAATCAGTTATTGAGAGGGGAACATCTGATATGGCTATTTGCATTTATATTTATTTTTTTCATCTAGCTGTATGAAACATTTATATTATATACAGTTTAGTTATTGAATATATAAACATTTAGAATTATTATTTCTTTTTTGTGAATTGATCACCTTATCATTGTGAAATCAACTTATTGTTTATATTTTTGTTCTGAAATTTACATGGCCTTATACAACTATAGCTAGTCCAACTTTCCTTGCATAGTTTCAGCATGATATATTTCTATGTGGTCCTTTTATATTTAGCCTATTTGTATTTTATATCTAAAGTTTTAATTCTTGCAAGGAGTACAAAGTTGAATACTGTTTTGATTGCCAAGTATAATCTTTTTTCTTTTAGTAGGCGTATCTGGGTCAACTAAATGTCATAAGTCTACTGATTTGGTTAGGCTTAAATGTATTGTCTACTTGGTTTTTTTTTTTTTAAAAAAAACTTTTAAAAAATGTTTATTTATTTATTTATTTATTTATTTATTTATTTATTTATTTATTTATTTATTTTTTGGTGCAGGGTCTTGTTATGCAGCCAAGACTTGTAGCAATTCTTCTGTCTCAGCCTTCCCAGCCCTGGGATTACAGATATGCAACACTATTCCCAGCTTCAGCGACTGGGTCCCTGAACTTGCGAGGAATCTGGTGCTTAGGCTGCTGAGCTATCTTCCCAGACCAACTTGTTTTTTATTTGTTTTGTTTGTTCTTTGTTTCTTCTTCACATCTTTTCTACTCTCTTGAGTAGAAACTATTTTTACTCTCTTGAGTAGAAACTATATAAAATGAAACTACAAACTATTTTTTGTATTATCATTTTATATTTTCTGATAGCTTCTTAGCTGCAACTTTTGTTTCATTATGTTTTTATAGTATACATCTGTAACTCATAATTTCAAGTGATATGATATATTTTCAAATTTTGTGTGATATTTTTCATAGACTCTCAAATTTTTCTCTTATACTATTATTCACATATTTTACTTCTATATGTTATAAACCCATGCTACTTTGCTACTATTTTGTTTAAATAATGTATCTAGAACTATCGTCTATCTGTCTACCTGTCTATCTATCTATCTATCTATCTATCTATCTATCTATCTATTATCTATCTATCTATCATCTATCTATCTATCTATCTATCTATCTATCTATCTACTAATCTATCTATGTACCTATCTGTGTTAGTTATCTTTTACTCATTGGTGGGACAAAATATCAACACCCAAGATGAAGGAGGGAAAGATTTATTTAGCTCACATTTAGTGGAGGTGTCAGTCCATACTTCGCTAGTTCCAGGGCAGAAGGCAGCAGTTCATGGTGGCAGAGGATAGTGGAGAGCAGAGGAAGAAGCAGTGGTCGGGGCGTCTATCAAGCCTCTTTTCCTTCCTTCCATGCTTACTGAAAAGACTGGAGTTGCACCATGAAGATTGGAGCTCCTCCGCAGTGGTGTAGCTGTGAAGATCAAGCTCTTCCGAAGTGGGATGTGCAGAAGCCTACTTCAACTCCTTTGTATACCTCTTTAGGCTGAATCACTCTGGGGTGGGCCCCCCAGTCCCTAGGGCATGGACTCACCAAGCAGATCTACCCAAGCTTCAGCTTTGGACGTCTTAAGTTGACACAATGGATAAACCACCACACTATCTTCTTTTGTACTGGGAATGGAAACTCCAGACTTTGTGCTTGTCAGAAAGATGCTGTGCCATTGAACTATATCCTCAGCTCAAGTCTGTAATATTTTAAAGATATCTAAATAACAATGTTAAAAATATTTATATATTTGTCATTTCTAGTGCTCTTCTTTTATTTGTGTGGATCCATATTTTGACTTGGTATCATTTTTATTTTACCTAAAGAATATTTTTATAACTATTACAAATTAGTTTTGGTAGTGCACATCTGCTGGTAGTGAATTATTTCAGTTTCAAACATGATTTATAAAACACAATGTTTAGTGAGAATTTAACTATTATTTTCTTTTTTCTCTTTTCATTATCTTCCTGTTGTTGCTCCATTTTTCTCTGATGTCCACCGCTATCTTTGCTCTCCTGTGTTTGTTGTGTTTTTTTCTCAGTTCTTTTATGTTTTTTTTAAATTGCTGATTTAAGTTCTTGGACTATGATTTATCTTTAAGTAGGTTTATTCCTATTTTTTTCCTGTTTTGAGTTATCTCTTATATCAATGGGTTTATATTTGTATCAAATTTGGGGAAATTGTTTTTATAAATATGTCTTCAAATATTGTTCCTGTGCTACCTCTTTGTCCTCTCATTTTGGAGCACTGACTTCATGTTTACTAGGCATTTTGAAGTTGTTCCACATGTGTTGATTTTTTTGGAATGATAACCCCCCCTCCTTTCATTTGGGATGATTTCTATTGCTAAATTTGTTAATCGTTCCCCTTTTTTGCAGTACTAGGGATTGAATTCAGGACCTTGAGCATCACAGGCAGTCTCTCATTCTACTGAGCTATCTCCCATCCCTAATCATCCGTTTTGCTATGTGATTTTGTACTGTAGTGACATCATTACCTTGACCTTTGACATTCTTTTCGTTTTTTGCCAGTCATAGAACCTTATTTCATTTGCTTCTGTTCCCTCAAAATCAGTAATGCACTTCAATATAACAATGCTTAACATTTTAGAGGGTAATGTTGAGGATTTTTCTTATAGTTTGGAAAAATTAATGTTAAGTAATAACATATTGGTCTTTCAAATTCATAATAGGGGCATTGTATCTGGTCACAAGTTTCACTTAACTTTCTTCACACTCAGAAGTTGTGTTGCTCAGCTTCCCTTTGTTTGAAAGCTTTATTTTATTATTATTATTTTTTACTCCACTCGGGACAGAAGACAACCTGTGGTGTAACATCCTATACCTCAGTAGTGTCCCAAATTTTCTAGTTAATGAGATTATGGGGTCACAGAGGAAAGGGATCAACTATGTATAATGTGCCTAAGGAGAGTCACCTAGAGAGAAAACATGCTCGTAGGCTTTCCCAGAGAGCAAACTGGTCAAGCAATGGCCGTAACTCATGCAGATAGCTGACACAGACAAAAGTTCTACAAAACGCTGTACATGGTTTCAGGGTAACTCCTGAGGGGATTTGACTGACCTGATCAGGTACAAAAGTTACATTTTTTGTTATATAGGTCTTAACTTGGCCTTAATAATCCAGCAGAAAATTTTAACCACAAGGTATAAAAAGTAAAGATGTATTAATATGAAAATTTTAACCACAAGGTATAAAAAGTAAAGATGTATTAATATGTTGAGTCATAAAAGGCTCAAATTAATAGTTTCTGATATTGCCAGTTCTGCTGATAGCCCACTACTATTATGGACTATTGGACTATACATCCAATTACTTTCTCTGAGTTCAATGAGAAGAAATATTTGTACTAATAGTGTTTAGAAAAGTTATCATGTTTGCATCTTGTACTCTGAACAACTACTGTGGAGACAACAATATGTATTCTAGTAATTAATGTGACTATCCTACTAATGTGTTTTGAAACTGTCTCATTGATATTTCTTTCTTACTAAAATTAATAAAATTAAAAACCCTCCATATATTGAAAGAAACTGCTATTGAAATACTCTGAATAAATTAATTGAGTTGGTGTCTTATGTATGGATGATTTTAAACATGTTGAACAATGAGATAAGCTAATTTCATGTTGATCTGGTCTTAACTTTTCGTAGCTGAAAATGAAGCAGGTACTAGGGAAAAATCTAGGGAGATTACTCTGTCAAAGGAAATCAGGGAGAGGTTGCTAGCATTGCAGTTAATTATTAGCTAGTAGGAAAGTGAGTAAGAAAGTATTGCAATGTTTTAACAAGTGTGAATTATTATAATTCTTGCCTAGGTCTAGATAGAACCAGATTCTATATGAGCAACATTTCTTGTTCCAGTTGCATAAGTTTGTGATTGACATAAGCGATTAGAGAGTTTATGATGATAACAATTTAAAGCTCAGGTAATGACAGCTATTGATTAGCTGAAGACAAATTATTAATTGCAAATACTTTGCCTTATTTAGGCCTATGTATTTCTTTTTCTTTTTTTTTAAAATGTATTTAGTATAGGGTCTATAGGATCTCACTATACAGATTGGACTCCTAGTCATCCTCCTGTTTACAGCCTCTCAAGTACTGGGATTACAGGCATGAACCAGCATGGCCTGTCTCACAGATCTCCACATGCCAAGGTGGGGGCATTGCAGACGAGGGATTGAATCCAGTTCCCTGTGCCTGCCTAAACATTGCTTTAATCTGCTGAACTATCTGGCTGGCCCTGGCCTAAGTGTTTCAATACCTCTGTTTTGAATAATTCGTCTTCAGTCATCCAATTTTTGGTTTTCGATGCATTTTAAAAATCAAACAAAAAATTATGCTCTCTCTTATTCCAACTTCACCTGTAAAATGGGATAAAATATTTAATGTAGGAAAGTATTGTAAGTGAAGTTTGGGTGTGAAAACTCCAAGACATATATTTCTATTCTTTCTAATTTTTTTAAGCCATCTAATTTTAAGCAATCTTTAATTTATCTTTTAGATTATTATTGTAATTCTACCATTTATTTAAAGGCTGTACTTCAAATTTTTGAATTGTGTACTAATTATCGAATAATTGTATTGTGTTTCAGTAATTTATAAGGAATCATACTATATGACTACTTTTAGGACTGAAATGTTAGAATTCAGTTATCATAGTTTTAATTGTTCTGAGTTTTCCTTATACATTTATTGTTTTGAGTCATTATTTTGCGTGACATAACAAGACAAAAAATATAATGCAAATTTATTTTCTTATGGCAAAGTAGTACTTTGGGAAGTGTAGATAGCACATTTTCTTTATCTATTCATCTACTGATGGACATGTTGGCCACTTCTAAGGTTTAGCTTTTATTAATTATACAGCTGAAAACTATGTATGCATGTATTTGGTGCAGGCTCTCATTACACCACTCAGACTCACAGTGATGTTCCTGTCTTAGCCTCCCCAGTGCTGGGATTATAGGCTTATGGTACCATGCTCAGAGTTAGCATGCCTGGGGGCAGGGCTGGCATAGTATGTGGGGCTGGGGACTGAACATCAGTCCCTGAGCTTACCAAAGCAGGCGCTTAGTCCACTGAGGTATCTCACTGGCCCAATTAATTTTTACTATGTAGCATTTGAAATTAGTTTCACTAAGTTAGTGAAACTAACTAACCCATCGCTGGATAACCTTGTAGTTGATATTTCTTTAAAAAAGCACCTCTTCCTTTGACTGTATTTTGTGATAGCCTTCCTAAAAATCTACTGTTCTTGTTTAACAACAACACTAAGCAACTTCTTTTATTTATTTTTAGTCTTACTTAAAAAAAGTGCTCATCTGCCGAAGAAGGGCTGCTTAGGAAGATTTCTGAGAACTCTTATAGTAATACAGACTGTGGCAAGGTCTGTAGTTTCTTATGATTAATTGGAGTTTGTTGTCCAGACAACTATCACTCTTTCTGATTCTGTTGTTCATTCTGCATAAAGCATGACCAGTGGAGTCTTAGAATGTTGTAGTGCCCTTGATCGGTAATTGTTGTTGACAGTCTTCTGTTCCTGCTGTTCCTCCTTAGTGTGGTTAAAACACTGAATTGATATGTAGGTTAGATTCTGCAGTCACTAATAATTAAATATTCTTATTACAGTCATGACTTTAGTACTCTAAACTTCCTAAGAATTCTGCTGATACATATATTGTTATGTCATAACATTATGTACAAAATAACAAAAATAACTGGGCAGAATTGATACTGAGGTATGCTTAGTAGCAGGCTGCATACAGCTTATCAGCAGCTTAAGATAAATAATATATGGTTAACTATATCTTGCAAAAGCATTCTAAAGATGAGGTCAAAATTCAGGAACTGTCTATGGAGGTGAATGTAAATGAGGAGACAGGGTCATAGATCTTAGAGTCGGGGAAATGCAGTACTGCATGCATCACCCAGGACACATACTGAGAAAAGTGAAAATCACTTGATAAATGGTCCTCACGTGCTGGACACATTCCCATGGGTTTATCCAAGCCTTACTGTTTCTTCTCCAGCTATTTCCTTCTGCCAGAGGAAGCATTCCGGAATACAAATGAGCAAGAGAGGCGTTTTATGCAGACAGTCCCTGCTTATATATAAGAATAAATCATTGTTCAGGCTTCATATGTTATTTCTGTCCCGTGATTTGTGGCAGCCTCGCAGCGGAGGGTGGTACGGTGGTTGGCTTCTCCTGGTGTGATGTTTGCTACATTTGTTTCCTCCGAACAGCTAGACCGAGGGGTCATTTTTCTCTGCTAACTGTGGAAAGTTGAAAAATCATTTAAACTCTTTGCGTCAGTTTGTACTTTTTAAAGTAGATATACTTTATTTTGGCTATTTTACACAATCATTGTTAAAATGACAACGCAATATATGTGAAGGTGCTGTATAGATTCTAATGCAAAGAAACCAAAACTAGGGAGTTAGCCTAAAGGACAGATAAGTCCATGCATGACCTTAAATCACCTTTTTTTTTTGTTCAAATTTGCCAGACAGATATTTGTTCACTCTTCACAATTCTTTGTATTATAAAATGTTGCCTTAGATGCATTCCTAGCTATAATAGAAAGAAGCTTCCTAGAGTAACTCTGGACACAGTTCCCCTTTCTCCCTATTTAATCTAAGTACCAGTCTTCTAGTTACCATTCTTCTTGCCATATGACTATGAGAACAAAGAAAGAGAAGCAAGTATTTGATTTCATTTGAAAACAACAACAAAAAATATTGGCATTGGGAGAACCACATGTATTTAGTACTTGGAAAAGAATATTAGGGCAATGTCAGATTATTCTTTGCTTTATAGAATGAAGGCACGTTAAGCAGAACAAAGCAAAACAAAATTTCTAGTGCTTACTGGAATGGGTATTCGTTGTTTTAGCATTTAGGTGCAGATTGTTATGCAGTTTTCTTAGATGGAGAACTTGGTTCAGAGGGTCCCATTCAGATCACAGCAAGAGGCTGGTGTTAGTGTACTAGCAAGTGTGTGAACTTTTGGATGGATTTGATACATTAAAATATGTTTTATTTGTCTCATTTTGAAGTAAAAAGTATAAAAAATTTAGAAGATCAACCCTATTTCCTAAAAATAGAACCCGTAAAGTTAGCAGAAAATATTGAGGTTGATGTTTGTCTCACTTCCATTTCACTCATTGTTGGGATGAAATACCTGACACCCAAAAGGAAGAAAGGAAAGGTTTACTTAGCTCACAGTTTGGGGAGGTTTCAGTCTGTACTTGGCTGGCTCCAAGGTAGAGTGGCACATGGCAGAGGGCAGCAGTTCATGGCATCAGAAAACAGTGAAGAGCAAAGGGAAGGGCAGCAGCTGCTCCTGCTAGCCAGCCTCTCTATCCTCCTTGTATTATAAAACAAGCTACACTGAGGTAGGGGGTGTTGAACTCACTCAATTTTCATGTCCTCCTCTTGCATAGGATAAGGATGCTTACAAACTAAGAATCCTGGTTCTCTGATGAGTCCAAACATCTCAAGTTGATACAATGTATTAAGCACTACACTGTTATTCATTAATTCAGCAAGTAAGTAGTGAGTATTCACCATGGAAAGAGAGACTCTGATACGTGAGATGGACTTGTTTCCCTGCTTGTACTGCAAGAGGAATAACACATGTGCTTATTATATAATTAACAACAGGCTAATACAAAGCAAAAAGCTGTGTAAACTAAGAGAGAGAGAGAGAGAGATTCCATTGATTACAAAAGATTTCCAGGATTGTGTGACGCAAGGGCACAACCTAGAATGATGATAGTTTCTTGGTTAGGGTTTGGATGAGTAGAGAAAAGAAGAGAAAAAGATATAGACTTAGATATAAGGCATTTTGGAGGATACTCAAGCTGAAGTTTTGTTTTTACAGGATAGGCAGTTTATACAGGATTGTAGTGGGCAACAGATATGGGAAAAGCAGTTTAAGACTAGGTTGTGAAATCCTTGAATGGCATGACTGAAAATTTAGTTCTCTTTGGTAAATAAGATTCTCTTTTGGGAACGGCTGTGGAAGGGTTTGTGCACAGATGGTTCTTCAGGAATATGAAATGAGTAAAAATATTTTGAAAAACAATAGGTAGGAGGCTATTGCCATAGTACAGTAGCAAGCCACCCAAACTTTCTTGCTTGTGAAGGCTGGTTTTAATATTACTCTTCCTCCACCCATGAGCCTAAATGTCCAGGAAGTCTCCAGAATGGGGTGTATTTTGTTTTGCAGTACTGAGGATTGAACACCAGAATGGCGTGCTGAGATGGCATATGTGAAGGAAACCAAAACTAGAAGGATATTGAGTAATAGGGGAGTGTGAGCAGGAAGTTGGCCACACTCTTACCTCTGGGAACTGTAGAAATATGTTTTTATTTTTGTGATGCAAATGGTTTTGATGCTATATACATTTACAAATGACTTTTAAGGAGTGAAAATTTCACCGAAAGGTGACTCTGAAGCTATATTTGGAATTATGCGTGCCGATATTTTTTCATTTTGCAAATCTTTTATTTGTTTTTAGAACCTTTCCCAGATCTTCTGTAGGCAGCCAAGGACCGAGGAAAGTAGTAAAGCTTCTAACTGATACATTTGTGATGTTGAATTCTTCTTGATGAACTTCACCCCTTTTCTATGTGTTCCATAAGAATATATAAATACACCAGTTTTTATGTTTACAAAAGTTCTATACATTGCCATACAATAGTTTTCTCTGTGTATGCAAAAACATCTGCACTTAAACATTGGAATTTGTTTTTCTGTAATTAAAAATAGCAGCATGCTTGCTGTCTGGATTCTCATTTAGTCAAGAACACGAAATAAATACAGAAAAGCAACTAAATCACCAAGAAACAAAGTAATAATTGAGGCTATAAATAATTTAAAGATCCTCTCAGGGAAATGAAATAGAGAAAGAACTCAAAGGGGAGATGGGACTTAATGAATACAAAGAAATGGAAAACTTTTTTGGATAGAAACAGCAGTTTGAAGGCTGAGGGGTGGTGGCACATGTCTGTCATCCCAGCACTTGGCAGGCTGAGGCAGGAGGATCGGTGTGAGTTCGAGACCAGCCTGGGCTACAAAAGTGAGCTCAAGGCCAGCCTGAACTGCATAGTGAGGCCCTGTCTTAAAAAGACAAGAAAAACAAAACAAAACAAAAAAAACAACCAAACAAACAAGCAAACAAACAAACAAAAAAGCAATCGTTTGAGCATTGGAAGGAGGAATGAGAAAAAAGACAAGACTTGCTCTAAGAAGAGAATAAATGTTAAAATAGTATATATATTTGACAAAAAATTAAAAGCATGGATGTTTTTACAAATGTAAAATAAACATATCAAAGACTATTCATCTTATTCCCTATGAGGATCTGGTATGAAGATATGGGTATTTCCAAGGGCATTTGAAGAGCTGGACATTCTAATCCATACAGTAATGAAAAGATAGGATATCATTGATGGAACATACATGAAACAGAGTGATGTTGCATAAGACCATAAGTCATCCACTGGGGTTCTCTGTTCAATTGGACCAAAAGTCTCTTATCATTATAAGACTTCACTATTTGTAGGCCTTTAGTTGCAAACAGCAATTGAACAAGGTAGATACCACTTGATACGCAGACTAAACTTTTTAAACAATGATTCCAAATGCCATTCAATGCACATCATTTACTTCCAGATTTTAGACAGTTCTCCTTCATGGTAGGAAAGGTCGAGTGTGTGAAAGATTTTATGTCTTCAAATGGTGAGCAAGAGTAAGTAAAGGCAAGCAGAGAGGAACTTCAAGATCTTTGAGTTGTAGGTTAGTGAATTTAGACCTATAAGAAATGGGGAGAGATTCATTAAAGATGAGGAAATGGGATTGATTGAAGAATATCTTAGAAAAATTAATTAGGTGAAGCAATGTAAGAGTTAGGACTTTCTGGGACAAGCTTTCAAACATTAAGGATTAAGGCTAAATATGGGAGGTAGGAAATAGTACATGTGAGGGGCCCCAAAGAGAGAGAATAATGGTAGTGAGTCCTGTATCAGTTGCAGAACCTGTAGCAGTCATTTCCCTGTTACTAAGATGCCCAAAATGGGAATAAAACTTCTAAGAAGTAGAGATTAAATTTGGCTCAGAGATTCAGGGGGTCTCGTCCATGCTCATCTGGCTTCGGGACAGAAGCATCATGATGCAAGCACATAACAGAACGAAGCAGAGCAGAGAAGCAGGGCCAGAGAAGAAGGAATAGAGCCCAGACTTAGTACCCACGGTCATGCCCCATGATGCTCCCCAACCCGGCAATGTGCCTTATCCCCTCTGTGACCACCAAGCCAGTCAAGTTGATACAATTAAGTTGACTGTTATGGTTTATGTCTAGTTGTCCCCCACAAAGTCTTATGCAGTCATTGGGTGGGGACTTCTATAGATTAAGACTCAACTCATGAGTCACTGGGATTATGTGTTTTAGTACTAATCTAGAGTTTGAGACTTGATCCATGATCCCTGGGATTATGTGTTTTACGTACTTCTGGGATTATGGGTATAGCCTAAAGCAGATACAGTGAGGTGGAGAGCAATGAATGTAATATAAAGAGAGACAGACTGAAGCTGTTGCTCTCTGCTCTCCTGGTTGTTCTGTTGCCTCTGTCGCGATTGTTGCTGTTCTGCCACCATGAACTGGATGCTCTTTGCCCTATTCCACTCAGTCTTGGGCCAGCTGAATATGGACTGAAACCTCCAGTAACTTTGAGCTAAATAAACCTTTCCTTCCTTCACTTTAAGTGTTGGATGTTTGTCCCAGCAATGAGTGAAAAGTAGCTAAGACACTGACCCAGCACAGAATCCAAGGATCACTCTCGGAGGGGAAGGCTCGTCACTTCGAAAGCTGTATGCATGACATGAGAAAGAAATTGAGACCACATACATCTTCATGAGTTATTCAATCTATTTGGTCCTATTTATGGGTGGAAGAGGGAGCTAAGCTATATCCTCTAAAATTTACAAACTTCTGTTCACCAAGAGCCTGGCCAGAAGAGTCCAGCTATAAATGATGACACCCTAGTGGAGTAAAGCTTCCATAGGAATTTCTGGGAACTCAGTGCCTGTCTCAGGCCACGGAGGACTGGCATGATTGTTAATGTGAGCTGATCTGCATACATACTGGGTGTCATCTTCTGACAAGAGAAACACCTTACCCATTTTGATCATAGAAACTTTACAACTACAGATACTGCCATAATATATTTATGGAGTGCAGTGGACCTTCTCTTACAGTGGAGATTATGTTCTAGACACCCCTGCAGTAAATGAAAATCAACCAGGTAGCAATGTTATATTTTAGTATTTATACATATTTTAAGGCTTCATAAACCCTTCCCACAGTCCTATAAACCTTTCCCACACTTTTGAAAATTCTTCTAATGTTCTGAACCATTTTCTAAACTCATAAACCTACATAATTTTAATAATGTACATATATTATATGGTACTGCAAAATCCCATGATGTAGCAAAAAATCCATGATAAATAATTTAGAATAATATTTTTTGAAAACTCACAAGACATTGAGTCTGTGAAAGTCAAACTGCAAAATATTGAGGGACTACTATAACAGTTATTCTCCTATTTTTTGGTGTTTATCTCACTCAGCCATTCAGAAATGTGTGAATGTTCTCTCAGGAGCTACTGAATTCCTTAGCTCTTGAGTAGCTTCTGATATAGCATTTTCAACCCCGTATGCACACTTCTATGTGTATGTCTTCTTGTGTGCCTTAGCTTATGTCTTCCTGTAGTCATTTATGCTCTACTATTATTTGCTAGTCATCATGGTGGATGAAACTCCGAAGGGACTTCTTCAGTGACTTCAGAAAGGTCTTGCTGGGACTGTTCACTTAGGCTTAGAACTGTAACCAAATTCCAATGGGAAAGTATGTGCAGGTCTGTGTCATTTAACATTTATGTTAAATTTCTTTCAATTTTAAAAATATTTTATTTATTTATTTGGTACATGGTCTCACTTCACAGCTCTGACTCATAGTGATCCTGCTGTCTCAACCTCCCTAGCACTGCGATTACAGGCGTGCATCACCATGCTCAGTTTTGAAGGCCAGCGTGGTGCACCCAGGACATGCAGTACTAGGGATTGCATCCTGGGCCTTTGCCCATGCCTGGAAGGTACTTAGACTGCTGAGCTACTTCCCTAGCCTGCATTCACTTTATTGATAGTTATTACTTACTACTGGCTTTCAGAAGACAGTAGTTAATTCTGAAATTAACAACTAATAATTGGATTTCTTTGAGGTCTATGAGTCATCATTTTATTAAAGTATCTCTTTAATTCAGTGGTTAGAAGCTTTTCCGATCTCCTATTTTGCAGGCACAACTGCAAATCTTTGAGATCCTCATAAAACAGATGGAGTGAAGTGAAAGAATCATACCCCTATAAATGTTTATAATTCCTTGTGGCTATGTAAACCATCCCGGTTATTTTAAATGTTGTATAGCCCTGTAAACATCTGCAGCTTGTGTGCAATAGGGGAAATATACACCTGCACATATACACGATTGAAGCTCTGAAGTGCCAGAGAACTTAATACTCAGAGAGCACACTTCACATTCTTATCAAAAGTTGTTTGCATGGAACCGGTATTTTCCATCAAACACTGATATTCTAATAAATCCCTATAGAATGTGATTAAAAACAATCATACATTTTTACACAGAAATTTAGGAACTTAACCAAATACAAAATTGTAGCAGGTCATATCCATGTTAAGTCTAAGATGTTTGATATTCAGAAAGAGAGTGATAATCAGCTCAAGTGCCTAGATCATAGGGTAATATCGTTAAGCTTCTCTTCTGGAGGGTTAACAACTTACGTTCACAGACCAAAAATTAGAGAAAAATAATGGCTACAAGGGTAGCCAATATTTTGGCCCTAGCTTCTCAAGGTCAGTTAGGACTCAATACATAAAAGAACCTGTGCTGTGACATCCTGTGACTCATTGGTGTGCCAGATTTTCTGATCAAGAAGATTATGGGGCCACAGAGGAAAGGGATCAATGATGTGTAATGTGCCTAAGGAGAGTCACCTAGAGAGAAAACATTCTCTCAGGCTTTCATAGAGAGCAAATTGGTCAAGCATTGGCTGTGACTCATCCAGATGGTGCACACTGACAAAAATTCTACAAAATGCTGTACATAGTTTCAGCGTAAATCCTGAAGGGATTTGACTGACTTTGTCAGATACTAAAGTTATGTTTTTTGTTATATAGGTCTTGCTTTAACTTTGCCTTAACCATCCAGCAGAAAAGTTTAAGCATGAGGTATAAAAAGTAAAGCCATATTAGTATGTTGAGGAGTAAAAAGTTCAAGTCAACAGCTTTCAACATTACCAGTTCTGCTGACAACCCACTACTATCAAGGACTGTTGGACTATATATACAACTACTTTCTTTTAGTTCAATGAGAAAAATGTTTTTAGCAACAGTGTTTAGAAAAGTTGTCATCTCTGCATCTTGCACTCTGAACAACTACTATGGAGAGAAAAATATTCATTGTATTAATTGCTGTGGCTGTCCTACTAATGCATCTTGAAATTATCTTATTCTTATTTCTTTCTCATTAAAATTAATGATTTTTTTTTTTAAAAAGTACTTTCAATGTATTTTGAGAGATCTAGATTTTTCTGGGTCGGAATTGGAATATTTGGTCTTATGCATGACTCAACACCTGTGGGAAAAGATGGGAATATTTAAAATGGAAATAACAAACACATTTAGAATATATGGTACCTCCTTCTAAGCATAATCAACTTAGAATAGCCAGGGTTTTACATAAAAATGTAAGATGTAGCATATTTTATGAAAACACAGGATCACAATTTCAAAATGTGTTTCCATTCAGACATCTTAATAATTCTGACTGTTACAACTGTTAAGGAATGCAGTATGGATCTTTTCTTTATCATTTTAAAATTTTGCATGAAAACTGCTTTTAAGACAAATTTCATTGCTATACAATTTTCTTGTTCTTTAGGCTAATAAAGGAATGCTAATTGTAGTTTTTGAAACCTACAATGTGTCACTTTACCAAATATCTCTGGATTTCAGTCATTAAATCATACATTTGACACACTTCAGAATAGTTACTTTCATATAGATGGATTTACTAATCTTAAGCTTGTTCAATATGATAAGGAAACAGGTTTTAACCTAAAAGATACTGGCATTCATTTGCTACAGTGGAGAGTGACTTTCAAATGTGGCGTAAATGTTGCATGGATTCAGTGAAGGCTGAGAGAAGTGAGTTTCTTTACAACCAGCTTCCTAACGATTTATTTCCAGAGAAAATATACCGAGAAGTACCAGTATTATTGAGAATCTCCATTGGAGGACACTAGAACACAACAAATTGGTGAGAATGTGGGCTTATATAAGTAACTTCGGGTAAATCTTCAGCACAAACACCAATTTGTTCTCTAAAATTACATCTAATTGCAAATTATAAAAACATTTCTGCTTATCAATAATTTCAATGAAAAACAAATTCTAGCATGTGTGTGTTTTTGCTCTCCAAAGTTGTCATTTTAGATAAACTCCTTAGAGCTTCCTCAGGAGGTAAATGGGGAAATGATTTTAAATATCCGAACATTTATTTACAAGTTTACTTGCAAATTTCCTATCACAGCCAAAAAGTAATCAAGCCTGTGGTGGCAAACAAGTGGAATCTTTTGAAGGTTGTTTGGCTGAATTTTCTTGATAATTTCTTTGGAAGGGGAAACTTTACAAGGGTCATAGGAAAACATCACTCAGGGGTACCCTTTGCTGCAGAAAGGAGAGCTCTTAGGCAGATTAATTTAAGTAAAATCTTGGTGAGAGCAAGTCCTTGGCATCTATTTGCAGAGACAGAAAATCGTATTACAATGTGTTCTCAAGTTTAAATTGTTAACAGTTTTAAATCTGAAATTATAATTATTTATCAGAGGGGAACACCATTTGGATTTTTAGGCTTTTTAATTTTCAGCTTAGAATAAAATTGTACTTGTTTTGGATTTGTCTTCTCAGTTGTAATCCCCTAAGGTCCATCATAAACAACATATATATATGTATATATATATGTTACATATTTATAAATATAAATATATATATATATATA